>CM031244.1:421211326-421479869 GCA_018340775.1 Taxus wallichiana var. yunnanensis | reverse complement strand
ATTGCTCTTTCTAATACTTCTCCAAATAACGATATCGTTTTGAAATCTTCCTTCCGCCTTCTTGCAACGTATAATACCCACCACTGGTCATTATCAATGACCTGCTTCCTTGTGGTGTGGCTGTATACATTACCCTATACATGAAAGAAACTCGGGCCGTGGTTCAATGTCCATTCCACATGGTGTTACATCCGCCTGGATTGGCGATAACAAATACCGCACGCTATCATTCATCCTCAACCCTCGCCCTCGCTGCATACGCCAAAACGATAAATAACCATTCAATCCATTAGGGTCTTTTTTCAAACATTCTCGAAATTTCTCCGAGAACCGGTGCATCGGTTATACGTAATCGATATCGGTTAAATAACCGATACCGGTTCTCCTAACCGCCACGGCCATTTACAATTTTATACACCTTCCTAAAAACAACCACCTACTTACAATAATTTGCTCGTTTATTCGTTTTTATACATATAAACATACCTGAACCCCCTATTGCCTACCCCGTAACACTTAGCTCACCTGCAACCCTTGTTATCATGTTTTCTTTCTCATATCTACCCACCTACTCTCCCCCATCTTATTCACGAAACATGCAGTGATCAAATCACAAACAAAACAATACCTCTTGGG
This sequence comes from Taxus wallichiana var. yunnanensis, assembly GCA_018340775.1. Lineage (NCBI taxonomy): Eukaryota > Viridiplantae > Streptophyta > Pinopsida > Cupressales > Taxaceae > Taxus > Taxus wallichiana. The sequence goes on along the minus strand of CM031244.1, from coordinate 421,479,233 downwards.
TTGCAGCAGCTTGAGGTGGCCCTTGTCTTCCCTCATGTCCTTGCTCGCCGATGCTTCTCCTCGTTACGCCATGATCACCACCCTTTTCAACTTTGTCTTTCTCGCCTTCCGAACCTCGGATCACATTTACTTTCCTTGTCTCTTTTCTCCTTCTCACCCAAATCTCTCATGCAAATACCTGTCTCAGTCGTCAAAAAGCGCCGCGTTCGCGTATTTAACCTCTTGCATGGCTCTAAAATTAAAACTTAAGTTGCCACCCTAGCTTTTCTATTTTTACAAAAGCTCATACCTAAATAACCTAGTATCGATTACTTAACCGATATCGGTCTATGAGCTACCGATATCGGTTCCCTAACCGATATCGGTTACACACCCTTCCTTTTTTGAAACAGGTTCTTTTCTTCATTTCTCCTCTAAATTTTTGTCGCGCCTTCTCTTTGCTGCATAAACAACACAATTTACCACATTTTGTTCATCCACCACACATAGCATTACAATTTCATCAACATCATTTATTTTATAAATACACAAACCATCAACTACAGATACCAAAAAACTATCAATCTATACATCATTTGGATCCAACTCATCAGTTACATATATCACACTGTCACAAAACCACCAATTTATCACATAACCTGACATTCATATATACGCACAAACAAACAAAAACATCAGCATCATCTATCTATCAACATGTCAATTAAACTCATCACACATTCTATATATTACCAGCCATTAACCACATATTTCAACACATTTTAAACACGGCATGTGGATCAAAACATCGTCTCTATATATATACAAATTTTCAAAAATACAATGTGCCCTACATCGGGGCCTCTGTGATCTCATAACATACCAAAGCCGGCACGCAGGCCGCAATCCCTACCAAAATCTCGACTGACTCGCAGGCGGCCTCTCAAACCAAAATATACTGCTCGGCCTGCAGCGGTATCAAATATACAACCCGTACTCACTCGCAGGCCGGTATATAATAAATAAATGAATCAATGCAATGAATAAATGTCGCACGCAGCCTCTATCAATACAACCGTTCATGGGCCGGTGCATCGCCCGTGTCCCTATACAAAACCATGCCTGGGATCTATCGGCTCTCCCCACCACCCTCGGCACCTCTCCCCGCTGGTCCCTGTGGTGCCTCTCGCCTCCTGCCCGTCACGGACACGCCAGCTGTGGCTGCCCCTCCCTGAGATCTCTGGCTGTGCGAGGTCTCTGCCCTATGCGCTGCATACGCCTGATACTCGACTCCGGTACTATCAAGAATATCCTGATAATAACGGGCCTCTGCTCTAACCTCCATATAACGATCTCGCGCCACTGAAGGAACTGGGGCTGGTCCCCTGGCACCTAACACCAATATCCCCGAGCTGCACTGCACTGTGGTCGCGGGTGGAGGTGCTTTCCTTTGTGCCTATACTCGAGCTCGGGCTAAGCAACTTGCCCGTGTAAGACCCCTATTCGTGCTGTGCAGCAGCCTAACCGTCTCCTGTAATAGCCGCACTCGCCCGGAGCTGATCTCTCTCTGCAGTAACTGCAGCCAAGTCTGGCTGCGCAGGCGGTACTATCCTCGCTGCTCTCTGCCCAGCCCACCATACCCTGTATGCTCCCGTGCACCCGGCATCATCCACACCCTCACCTGCTGGTCTCTCCGCTACCCAGTCTGGATCCCAAGGCTGTGGCGCTGGCAGTGGGGCCTCTACATCATCCCTCCTGTACTGAGGGAAGGGAGGTGGCTCGTCCTGTCGCAGCCCCATCTCGCTCGCTGCACTCCTCTCTAGGGTATCCGCTCGTACTCTCCCCGGCCTCAGATCCTGCTATCCGTAATGTATACTTGGATCGTGCACACTCGTGACGCGAGCTCTCTACCAGCCGGTGACTCTCTGTAGGGTCTCCATATAATGTCTACTGCTGTAAGGCCCTCTAGCATATGTCTATAGTAGGCCACATCCCGACCTGCAACAACTGCTCGTGGCTGGCCCACGACCCCCAACCACCTCTCGAAATCCATATCGCATACAACCCGTGGCCCCGGCCGCTGGGGTAGCCTCTGTCACGCCCGATGCATACGATGTGCTCGTATGCCCAACAGTGCAACAAAAATGTCGAACAAATACCAAATCGCCTCCTCCGGCGATAGCCCCATAACTCCCTGTATAATTGCACCAGATACACTGGTGCCCATGCGAAACAGGTGTGCTCCTCCACCATCTCCAGTAGCACCCCCATCAATGCCCATGGGAAGCGGCCTCCTCTCGAATCCGGGAGGGCGAAGCGGGTGATCCCTATCATCATTACACGTGCCGTGTCTCATGTCTCGTGTGCGCGGTACATGTCACCATATCTAATGCTCGCGCTTATGATATGTAAAGCGAAGTTGCCGCATCCCCAAAACCTGCGCAGATGCTATCCACATAGCCTCGAATCTACACGAAAACGGCCTTTCCCTCGATCGGTAGCCGCAGGATGCGATACACATCCTCTAATGTGACGGCATCTCCCGGCCGGCCAGATGGAACACATTGGCCGCCGATCCCATCTCTCGATGAGGGCGACCATCGTGCCGTGATCTCTATCTATCGCTCTGCACCTCCTGACCCCGCCAAGTCCCACCTCGCGCATAATGGCCCAATGCGCCGCAGATATGTGTGGCCTCATCCGACTCAATAGTGAGGCATCCTATCACGCATCGTGCCAATCAGCTGGCCGACGTGCTCGCAAAACCAACCCACATTCTTAGACCCACTCTTTATTATAACACCTACTTTACCATCTAAACCCCCTTTTGTAACACCCAAAATCTAACCCCACACCTCACCCTTCTCCACCCTAAACCCTAAACTCTAAACCCACACCCCAACACGCCACCCAACCCACCTTCAAAACCTAAACCCTAAACCCTAAACCCACACCCCAACACGCCACCCAACCCACCTTCAAAACCTAAACCCTAAACTCTAAACCCCACCCCAACACGCCACCCAACCCACCTTCCAACCTAAACCCTAAACCCTAAACTCTAAACACCACCCCAACACGCCACCCTTCCCACCTTCAAACCTAAACCCTAAACTCTAAACCCCACCCCAACACGCTACCCAACCCACCTTCAAACTTAAACCCTAAACTCTAAACCCAATCCCATCCCAACTCCACCCTCAACCTCCCCCACCGATACCGGCCGATACGCAACCGATGCCGGTAGCCCCCAAATCAAACTCACCCTATACTTTTGCGACCGATGCCGGTCGCCTATTGACCGACATCGGTCACTGTCTCCTGCCCCAGACGAACCCCCGCGCGGCCCCCAAAAACCATTTTTCACCTATTTTTACCCATCTACCCACCCAAACACCCCCAAATTTTACACACCTAGCCGCCTTAGCCTATCTAACCTATCTACCCTCTCCCTTTCTCGAATTACCTCCATTTACCCATTATTTCCTACAAAATACCAATTCCTACCCAAATCCCAAAAACAACATAACTCAACCAAATCACCAAATTAAAGAGTTTAGAACCTACCGGTACGACGACACGTCGTCGTGGCGGGATGAGTGGTGGCGGTCCAGCTGGTCCAGCTCCTCCAGCCTCCTCCTGCCTGTGCCATGGCTCCAATCCTGATCTGCTGGATCCCCGGCCAATCACCTGCTGCCTCCTCAACTATTCGGGCCCCCTATCAACTCTCTCCGCCAATCAAATAGCTCCACCTCACTCAATACCCCTCCAAATCAACTCTCCACGTCAGACAAGTCAATTTGGATTACAAATAACAAAAGTGACAATGACAGGCCGTATTTTTCTTTTTATAGGTTTTTCGACCTTAACCGATGTCGGTTTCTTTTTTGCCCTAGGAAACCGGTATCGGTCCCTTAACCGATATCGGTCATGCCCAACTTTCACCCCATTCTTTGCCCTTAGTTACTCCTTGCCTCTTTTTCACCAATATCGCCTCTGTCCACCTTTGCTGCACAACATTTGTTCACTTGTCCAGCCTGACCTACGGCCTCGCCCTACCAATTGGCCCGACCCAAGGCCTCGCCCTACCAATTGGCCCGACCCAAGGCCTCAACCTACCTATTTGGCCCGACCCAAGGCCTCGCCCTACCAATTGGCCCGACCCAAGGCCTCAACCTACCTATTGGCCGACCCAAGGCCTCGCCCTACCAATTGGCCCGACCCAAGGCCTCGCCCTACCAATTGGCCCGACCTAAGGCCTCAACCTACCTATTTGGCCCGACCCAAGGCCTCACCCTACCAATTGGCCCGACCCAAGGCCTCAACCTACCTATTTGGCCCGACCCAAGGCCTCAACCTACCTATTTGGCCCGACCCAAGGCCTCAACCTACCTATTTGGCCCGACCCAGGCCTCGCCCTACCAATTGGGCCCGACCCAAGGCCTCAACCTACCAATTCGCCTCGACTCCAAGGCCTCAACCTACCAATTAGCTCCGACCCAAGGCCTCGCCTCTACCAATGCCCGACCCGAGGCCTCAACTCTACCGATTTGGCCCGACCCAAGGCCTCGCCCTACCAATTTGGCCCGACCCAAGGCCTCACTCTACCGTTATGGTCTGACCCAAGGCCACAACCCAACAACTTGGCCCGACCCAAGGCCGCATCACTTCCATACCATACCCACAATCAACGTTTTATTTTATCCATCCATCATGTACCTTGTGTTCAATCGAGCTCACCTGTTCATGTTTTAGCATGATTAGGGTCCTTGACTTGATCTATTAACTAGCTTTGCCCAGCACCTAGACCGTGACGTTTATCTCAACCAAACCAACCACTGCTTGCCGAACATGCCTAAACGCTCTGTACCTCACCGTTATATACCCCGGAGCTACTTCCTCCGCCTTGATACTGTGGATTATATCACCCTTGTTTGGATAAACTATCGACCTTTGCCTACACATTGCTGGTTTGCTTGTCACAATCATGTACCCTCGTCGTACTATTGCATTTCAACATGCGTCTCGCTTCTTGGACCTACCCCACCACTTTACCATCGTCTCTACCACATATACCCTTTATCAACCCTATCCACGATTTCCCGTTCACTCAATGTGATAGATTTGAGGGGATTACCTATATCTTTAACATGAGAAACCACTTCATATTATTGTCCACAAGCAGCTTTTACGTGGAACAAGCTACACGACAATAAGGGGCTAATGTAGACACCAAATTCGTGTCTCACGACCCCTTGTGACCCGCATCCCAGTTCACAACCTAACCTCATTACCTAAACCTTACACAATTATTTATTAATTACCTCATAATTGATAAATCCACATCGCCTTACCTACCACCTCACTTGGCCACCTCACCATGACCTAGCCCTAACCCTAAACTAACCTAATTAGGACCCATGACTTGGTCTAGACTCACATCCATAACTAATGCCTCCTTACTCGCACCCAAAGCCGACCTTCTAGCCACTTGACCAAGCCCGCAACTGATCTCTCGGGAGAAAAACAGGGAAGGTGGGCTATTTTACTAAAAATAGCCTACTTTTTCCTAACCGATGCCGTTCTTACTGACATTGTATCATTACGCAACCGCCATCGGTTCCCTGTAAATGGGCTTCCCAAGCCATAACAACGGATCGGAATTTCATTTTGAGAGATCAGTCAAAGGATTTCTGGATCAAGCGAGGGCATTGCGAACGAGGAACAGAGTCCAGATCTTCACTTGATCAAGCAGAGACGAGTGAAAATATTAGACGTGTTTACAGCAAAGGAGATCAACTGGCACCTTCATCAAATCCAGTAAGTTACATCTTGCATGTCCTCCATTATAACATTTCTTATGCTTTTGGAATTACAGTCCTCCCAAATCCGTTTCTGGATCCATTATCCAACGTACCATTGCCTCTAGCTGTCATTCTTTTGTTTCTAACCATCCCATTTCCTAAAAAACTATCCAAAAACCAGCCATTACAAACTCCACAACCAGCCCAGAAGATCCTAGAACCCACCGGTATCGGTTATCGAATACGAATCCAAGCATCGGTTATAAGTAACCGCATCGGTTCCTTTGATCAAAACCGTGGGAAAATAGCCTTTCCCCTACCCAGATTCAAATGAAGCAATTTAATTGATATTTTACGCTCTTTTGTGTTAATTCATGTTAGCAGGGAAATCACCACCTTCAAAGGAAGTTTTACATTTCCCGGCCCAAGGCGCTTCCTCATTTATTGTTTAATCAAATCTTGTGGTCTTGTGTTCTTATTTGCAGCAGTAGTCCTTCCCGGACAAAAAGGAGTTCTCCGTGCAATCACCCGATCTTTCTCTACTGATGACGCACACATCATCTCGACATTCTACATGTATTCCTCCTAACCCTAACCTTATCCTGCTTCTATAAGGAACGAAGCATTTTCCGAGTGAAACAAACTAATAGTACAATATGTGCATTATTAAATAAGTTGCATGCAATTACACTAGAGTTAAAATTTATGAAGTATATCTACAAATTAGATATGAATTAAGGGGAATCATGAAGAGCATGCAAAAATATAGTGATAATTACATACATGGTACATTGTTGGACTACTTCTTGTATGAATTATTTTCCTTTAAATGTACATGATTTTGCATTATTTTGGGTTCAATGATAAAGATATTGATTTGGGAGAAACATTACAGAGAAATATTAGGTCATTTTTGGAAAAGATAATACCTTGAAATAGTGGAGTGAAATGATTTTTGGTAGAAAATGGATACATGTGTAAACAAATATGTAAATAGATGTAGGGTATGCCATCTAGTGAAGGGGAAAAGTCTGAACACATAGTCATATCAATCATGAAAATATCTAAGATATCTTTAGAGAATCATTTTTTTATTATATTAAAAAGGAAGGTTTTTAAGTCTCTCTTAAACCTTGGAAAATCCATATAAATATAAGATCATTAAAACCCACATGAAACATGAAAAGATAGAAGATCAAACAAGCTTGATCCACCATCCTCAAAGGCTAATTTTTTTAAAAAAATCAACCACTAGTCACCATAAGGCAAGAAATATGTTAGCATAACATAACAAAGGACAATAAACTATATCAAAACATTGCATACCTAGTCTACATTTTTGACATAGTTAGAAACATTCCCATACTTCATCTTATTCCTTTGACTACCACGCTTCCAATAGCTAGGTTCTTTAAGTAGGTTTTAGAAGGGGCTTATGGTGTGAATATTCATGATAAAACTTCCTTAAATCACCTGAAAACTTGTTGAGACCTTAGGGAGGAAGAAAAATTTAATTTCTTAGACATCTTATTTTCCATTATCTCTAGTCTCTATCCTACGATAACATTTAATTCCTTTCTTTTTTTTCTCTACCTTCATCTTCCGGACTTCCTCATTGATTTTTTCTAACTTAGCCACAAAACCCTCACCGATGATAAAATAGATATCCCCTACCTTTTCTATCACACATATCCTCCACTTAAGACCATCATCCAACATCAAAGACAATTTAATGAAACCTAACTTTAACTTACCTTTGTTCCTTGTGGAGGCCCCACCTATTGATAATATTTCAAGGTTAGTGACAACCTCTTCATTATAATTCTCTCTTATTTCCCATTTATTTTATTTTTCTAGACACAAACCTTCCTCACATCCTTTTTCTCACTCAAAAACACATCTTCCTCAAAATATCCCTCCCTTTCCTTGCTTATCTAGTGTAGAAAATCACCATCAACTTTTGGCTATTTTTTTAATCTTATATAAGGGAATATTCTTGGAAACCATGGTATTCCCAAAATTGTAAAGGATTGGAATGAGGGATTAATTGATGGGGAAATATAATTTTTATAACTAATATACCCTAATAGAAACATCAAGGAATATGAAAATGTAGAACTAAATGCTAATAATCCTATAACATGGTGGAAATGGTTCATCAAGGAAATGTGGTGGGTATGGATTTTATACTACTTACCTTAAATAATTACATAATTCATAATGTGGAGAAACACTTCATGCCACAACATAGAAAAGGTAGCGCACAACAATTATGCCTCGCTTTGGAAATCCTCTTAGTAGGATTAAAGAAGTTCTTAATATCTTCCACCTTTCTCTTTTTATCCTTAAAACAATTCAACCCATATATAGGAATCATAATAAAATTAAAAATAGATTCTTTAGATACCTCCATAATGATTTCATTGATGGTAAAAAATCCACTCTTCCAATTATTAGCAAATTCCAAGGATAAGATGTGGTCATGGCCCTTAGTCCATTAAATAAAACTTTTAAGCTTGCCTTTTTCAATATCTCACACTATCACATTTATATCCATGCCATTACATGCCAATATATCTATTCAAAGTATTTCACCCCCATATAGAACAATTTTGAATGCATAACAACATACACACATACCCTCGTAACTTCCTAGATCTTAATAAAATATTAAGCTTAAACATGAACTTATTACTATAATTATGAAAATTTTCACTACTATTATTAATCCAATCCTTTTTATGACCATTCAAATGCATGTATTTCTTATGATACTTATATTTTTATAGATCCTTATGATGAAGTAACGAATACCCTTGCCTCCACCTTAGTTTTCCTAATTCTTCATGGTTTTACAAATAACTCTAATCATTTTAGGTGTCCACATTGATTATAGTGACATATCAAAATGAATTTGAGTTGGGGGAATGCACTTGGAAAATATATCTTTATATAAACATTTTTTTCAAGGATTTATCCATTATATTCCCTATAAATGTGAGCAACATTATAATCTGCAAAACCTTTAAGTAACACCTTACACACTACGATCATATTGCAGTGGTCTAAGTACCTTTATAGGAGATTTGATACAGTTTATAATATTTAAGGAGACTCCTTTAATGAAAAATTTATTAACATTTATGTTGTTAAGCAACCTAAATGCCCAAAAGAAGAGCATAAGACATTGTAAATTAGTTAGTTTATGTTCCCAAAGGCCCAACATAGACCACCACTAAGTTAATATTGTTATTCCTCATAATATTGTCATCTCCTCCTTTCTAGGAACTAAATTTAAGCACCATAAAAAATTATCTTAACCCATCCAATTGGAGTTTTAGTCCATCTTACCGCCTTTACTCGCAATTTTAGAATTCCAATTTTTAGTCTAATCATCAATACAAATTTTCCAATTTCTAACTCACAAGATCTCTAAGCTAGGGACCAAATTTAAATAAATTGATTTGGAGCTAGATAAGTGTTGATGTGTAATCACAACACCCATGAATGCCTGCAACTTAATGGGTTGAAACTCTCAATGTGATTGCATAACATGGATATTTTCCCAAAGCGTGGGACTTTGCGATCGGGAAAGCTCTTCGGATGAAGGAAGGTTCATATTCCTCTATTTTGATGCACACATACAAATTGTAGAGGATCTACTATTAAAACCTACTCTATCTTGCCAAGGAAACGGGGTTAAGAAGATTGAAAGAAAACAAACCTAAACTAATAGAGGTGATGCACCAAAGGAATGTTGAACACCTACTTTTCCATTAAACACAACCCATTAAAAATGTAATACAACCACCATACACAGATAACCAGGATTGCAATGAGAGATCAAGAAGAAATCAATGAACATAAGGGAGGGTTGAAAATCATCCACAGACTTTTATTATTACTCCAATGATTTGATACAGTGCATTACAATGTCCAAGAGACAAGATTTCATTTACAGCTTCGGATGGGAGGTTTGAACTCCACAATATCAATTACAGACAAGAGAAGAAGGGAGGGTGCAAAGACAAATTGTCCAACCCTTTGAAAAATGCCCCTCCTTACAATATATATGAAGAATGAGAGAAAGGGAGAGAATAATTCAAATTATTTCTTCAACCACCATAGAATGCATTGAATTTTCCTGCAACAATGATCGGTGCCATTGAAATATCCATACCCCCATGTACTATTCCTTGTTGGGAAAGAAAGGAACCCATACCTTCATTATTGTGGTAGCTAAGAAACCTGGACCATCCTCTTAAAATGACAGACTGTATTTCTTAATTTTTAATAAATTAGTCTCCTTTAAATTAAGATAACCAATTGTATTTGTATAGAGGAGACCTGTAAGATTTTCAAAAAGTTCATTTCTTGTGTAAATCTAAGTTCCCGATCAAAATTTACAACCATCTGAAGGTCGGGGTAAAATTCTGCAAAAATGGCAAATTGCTAACTTTGTCTTTTTTGGAGTCTGAAATGCATGCAACCTATGAAATCTTGAAATTTGGACTTTTAGACATTTTAGTTTTTGAAGTTGAGTTACTTTTCATCAAGCCCAAATCACCCTATGATCTCCGATACTCCATAATGGAAACTTTGAAACCTCGAAGGTCCTGAAATTTTAGACTTTTCAAATTTCAGAACTTTTCCCTTTCAGTACTTGCAACCTTGTTCATCGATTGAGTGCATGAGAGTTCCGAAACTCTGAACCTCAAACCTTTGAAAACCTAAAGTCTAAAATTCTAAAATCGGGACATCTAAAAGTTTGGAAATCCCTGTCACGTTGACCCCAAAACCAAGATTGAATTTTTGAAATTTGAAACCTTACGGGTTTTGGAATTTCAAGATTTCATACATTTTTGGTCACTTTTCCTATTCTTGGCGCCAATGACTCCGAAACTCTGAATTCCGCATCTTTGAAACTCTAAAACTTCAAAATCTAAAATTTTGGACTTTCAAAATTTCAAACATTTTTCCCTTTCGGACCTTTTTCACTGTTCATCCACTTGTACCCACTAAAATCTCTGAAACTCCGAAATTTGAATGTTTGAAATTTCAAACTTTCGGAATTTCAGATTTTGGGCTTTTTTCTCACTTTTTTCTGACTTTCCATTCTCTTTCTCTGAGATCCCAAAACCCAGAAGTCTAAAATTTTGGTCTTTCTAATTTTGTATTTTGGGCTTTTCCTCTTTCGACATTTTTCAATTTTTTTCCCGCCTTGTCTCCAAAATGCCAAAAATGTGAAGTCTAAAAACTTCGATCCTTTCTCCATTCTTCCACTTGAGCTCTGATCTCCTTCGATGTTCCCTTGGCCATTCATTTGTCGACCTTTCATTTCCATTGTCGAGCCTGCCTACAACTTGATTTTCAGAATTGAAATGTGAGCTCACATGACTAAACCAACCTCTCCATTTCCTCCTGTGCAAGGTCACATTTGATCAATTTTTTCCCGAGGGGAAAAATTGGATAACAATAAGTTATCGAAGATTGAAATAACTATCAACTTTATAACCCTATCATCAGTGTTGTGTTACCTCTACAAATTTTATTCTTTCTTTACTTACAAATCCCTTAGAAGAAGTAGGGTAAGTAAGGAATCCACACTTTCTTTAGAGAATACATTGGAAAAGGACATTTCCAATGAGTTAAAATATTACTAAAATTGTTGAGGAAACCAATTTAAGTTCAAAGATATTTAGAATATCATTCATAATATGATAAGTAAAAGGATATTCCAAGAATAAGTGTGTGGTAGTTTCACTATCCTTTTCACACAAAGCACACCTTTTGGGGAGGAAAAATCCTCTCTTTATAATATTTTCCAATTTGAGAACTTTTTGTGAATAAAAATATAGAAGAATATGTTGACTTTATGAATCATGTATGTGTTCCAAATATATAACCAAGAAAATCCCTCCCCATTGGGGTTTATCTCAATCATATAGACACTCTTGGCACTATAATTCCCATTATCAATAAGGGCCTAACACATTTATTTTTTTGACTTGGAGAAGATGTGATTTTTTAGCAAACTATGGTTCAAGTTTCCCAAATCCTGCTCAAACTCCTTATTTTGGGATCTATCGACACTAAAATTTTCCTCCGTAATTTCTATTTCATTAATGTATGTATTAGGAATAGGATGTTGTTAAGTGTAATTAGTAGTAGCATTTGATGGAAGATAACGGCGCCGTCACAAGATGGTGCCGCCAATAATGTAGAGTACTGATAATAAAAAGTACAATAGGAATGTTGTAAAAGTAAATATTTGTTGTAAATGGTCCAAGAAATGTTAAAATGTCAAAGTTGGGATAAGTAGAGAAGTAGGGTCTACATGATTAGGAATTAGAAATATTATATTTGTAATAAGGACAAAGAGTGATGTCTTAAATATTTTGTGTATTTTATTTGTGGAAAAGTCTAAAAAGGTGGAACCCATGTGAGATGATAAGGTTTATCTTATCTTAGAAGATAAGCCTACATGTAAAGGCAAGAGTTTATGCATGAAATATGATTTTCCTAAGATATTTCCTATCCTATCTTGGAGATAAGATGGATAAGCCTAAATTCCTATAAATAAAGAGGCCACCCCCCTCATTTAGCATATAGAAGGAAGTAGTGAGAAATATTGTAAGTGTGTAAAGGAAGCCATCATTTTGAAGGTGTGTTAAAGAAGCCATTAAGAAGTGTAATTGTGAAGTTTCTCCCATAGTTATTGTTGGAAGGCAAGTGAAGTCAGTAACACTTGAAGTACCTCATGGGTGAGATTGTAACAATTTCATGTTGATATTATAATTTACACTTATATTTCAGATTTATCGTCATTCCTTCTTATCATAGTCTATGGTATTCTTGTGTTATGTTTGTTTTTGTGTTTCCAGATTCCATCCACCAAACTAAAAGTTGTGCATTAGTAAATAATCATAGCACGAGGAGTTCCTAGTGAATAATTATCATAGTGCTAGATTGGTGATGACATTTTGGTTCCGTTGCCGGGACCATTCCTCATTGGTGGATTTTCTGGAGAGATATTCCCACTTAGTCAGAAATCATTTGGAGAGTAACCTTGTTTTTACTGTGCATAGTAGTTACCATGGTAAAGTCACTTTTTACCGTGAATAGTATTTACCACAATAACTTCACTTTTACTTTTTACGTGAATAGTATTTACCGCAGTAACTTCACTTTTTACCATGAATAGTGTTTACCACAGTAAAGTCAGTTTTTACTGCAGTAAGTCAAGTTTTACCATAGTTTACCATGGTCATTTCTATTTTACTGTAGAAAAGTGTAAAGTCACTTTCTATTATAGTGATTCCAATTATTTGTGCACATAAGTCTTGTTGATTGTACTTGTGGGTTGGTATTTCACTGTGGTTACTTTTGAAAATGGGGAAGATTCCTATTTTTTCAGCTCAATCTAATGAAGATGCTTCCTCTTTCATTCAAGAGTTTAAACGATCTTGTATTTGTAATGGCCTTATAAGAAGGGAACAATGGACTGAATTTTTTCCTACCTTTTTGGATGGTTCAAGCACTTAGGTGGTTTGAAACACTAGGTGAAAATGTAAAAAACTCATGGGATTTATTAACTGAAAGTTTTCTTGAAGAATTTGGTGAACAATAGAAATATGCAGATCTCATGATCGAGATCACAAAGCTAGCCCAAGGAGAGAAGGAGAAGATAAGAGATTATCATGCTCGTGTTCTAGAGCTAAGGAGGAAGCTCGATGCCCAGATCTGGAAGGAAGGATTAGCATATGGGTTGATGAATGGCATGGATAATATCCTCTATAAGCACTTCATTCTTGGGATGAAGCCAGAGATCAGACAATGAGTGAAGTATAACCGCCCAGCTACCATTGAACAAGCAAAGGAGATTGCAAGAAGGTAAGAAGAAAGCATGGAAGAGGAGCCCAAAGAAATTGTTACTAAAGTAGAGCCTACACTAAAGCACCTTTGGTTCGAATCCACAACCACTCTCAGTGAGCACAAATCTTTCTCCTAGTACATCTACCGAGTATGAAGATCTGCTCAAGAAAATGGGACATTTAACTATTAATCTTCTTCAAGGAAAAGAATTTAGTTCTCGGAGGAGATAGAGGTCCAAAAGAAATACTTTTGAAGTTGTTTGTTATGGTTGTTATAAAAAGGGTCATTATAAGTATAATTGTCCAAATAGAGCTTCTACATCTGGTACAAGAGATAATGATAAAGGAAAAGCACCTGTGAATTCTTTTGATGTAGTAGATAAGAGCATAAATAATGAAGTAGATATGTTTGTAACAAAAAGAAAGAAAGAAAAAGATAACCAAGATGGAAATGATCCTAAGAAGATGAAAGGAGAAACTAGTAAGAAACATAGGAGAAGAAAGTTGGGTGTGCAGGATTTTCTGATTTCACAGGGACAAGGACCATACTCCATCTTAGATGATCTATCCAAAAGGCCTGCAAATATTACATATGGTCAACTCTTGGCTATGTCTTCTGAGAAGAGGCGGGAGCTACGAAGTGGACTCAATGCTCGATGAAGGAAGGAGGTTGAGGTCCCTATTTTGGAGGCAGAGGCGGATCCCTATGCTCCACAAGCTAAGGTACTATGTAATGGTATTTCAATTCATGATGTCTTAGTTGATGGAGGTGCTGCAGTTAATGTAATGACCGAGTCTAGAATGAATATGTTGGGTTTAAAATTGATCACCCTCAACACTTATGTTAAGGTCATTAAATAAGGGAAAAACTAAACCAGAAGGTGTAGTTTCAAATGTGGCAATATCTGTTATGGGTGTTGTATGTGTGGTAGACTTTCAGGTGATGAAAAATGGTACTGTTGCGTATCCAATGTTGTTGGGAAGACCATGGCTAAGGAGAGTTCATGCAAGAAACTACTGGAATGAAGGCTTCATGACACTTGGACATGGTAGAGAGAGGGTGAAAATAAATGTGATCCCTCGGCATCATAAGGCAGAACCTGTCGATTCAAGTGATGAAACTGATGATTGGACATCCTCTGATTACTCTAGTACCAGTGAAGTAGACATAGAAGATGAAGAAAGTGAGGTTGATGTTTTGGTCATGGATATCCTTCCAGTCACACCGACTCATGACCCCATAGAATTATCTGAAGAATAAATTGAGGATCGTCTCCAGCAAATAAAGATATCGGTGATGTTGTGATGGAGAGTGAGAAGGAATCCTACCTCCAGCTCTTTTGAAGGTACATACACATATTCACTTTTGATTACAAGGAACTCTATCAAGTAAGTTGGGTAGAACATTCTATTGAGCTGGTAGATGGTGCTAAGCCCATAAAGCAAATGCCATATAGAATGAATCCTAATTTTTCCAAGACTATAAAAGAAGAAATAGATAAGTTTCTTAATGCAGGATTCATATTTTCTATGGAGAATTCAGAATGGGTTTCTCCCATTATGATCTCAATAAAAAAGAATGGGAAGCTATGCATTTGTTTTGACTACAGGAAGCTCAATAAGGCAACAAAGAAGGATCATTACCCTCTTCCATTTTTACATCGATCTTGACAAAGTAGCTGGCCAAAAGTGCTATAGTTTTGCTTGATGGATATATCGGCTACAACCAAGTTCATATAGCAGAGAAAGATTAGTCAAGACCACGTTCACCACTCCTTGGGAACGCTTGCTTATAGAGTTATGCCTTTTGGGTTGTGTAATGCTCCGGAAACATTCCAGCGTTTGATGAATAGGGTGTTCGAACCCTACATTGGGACGTTCATTAGAGTATTTCTGGATGATTTTTTCATATATGGGAGCAAGTTGGACCACTTCGAACCAGATAGAAACAACATTTCAAAGGTTAGATGAAGCACAAGCCTCACTAAACCCTACAAAGTGTGTCTTTGGATGTTCTAAAGGCATTTTGTTAGGGCATGTTGTATCCAGAGATGATATTGGTAATGATCCTGATAAAGTTTCAAAAATCAAAGAGTTACCATTTTCTATGAATAGAAGTAAGTTGAGATCATTTTTAGGCCATGTGGGTTACTATAGAAGGTTCATCAAGAATTTCTCAAAGATTGCACAGCCACTAACCTAGTTCTTGAAGAAGGATGTTACTTATGAACCAGGAAATAAAGCGCATGAAGCTTTTGAACAACTGAAGGAAGCCCTGGTGTCTTCACCTGTTCTAAAGAGTCCAGATTGGAGCAAGCCATTCATTGTGTATACTGATGCCTCAGATACAACACTAGGAAGTACTCTGAGCCAAAAGGATGAAAATGGGAATGAACATCCAGTTTACTTTGGGAGCAGACAAATGAGTAGTGCTGAGGTAAATTATACTGTAACTAAAAAAGAGGCTCTGGCTATCATTTTTGCTATAAAGAAGTTTAGGAATTACTTGCTAGGGAAAAATTTCTAGTTGTAACAGATCATCAGGCTCTAAAATATATTGTAAATAAGCCTAACCCATCAGGGAGGATAGCAAGATGGATAATTTTGCTACAAGAATTTGAATTTGATATTATAGATAGGCCAGAAAGAAGCATGTCAATGCAGATGCACTCTCTCGAGCCTATGATGGTTTAGGTTCATCTTGTGATGATGATGATTTCCCATATGCAACATTGTTATCCCTTGACACAATCCCTAGTGAATACATAGATATTTGGAATTATCTGAATGAATTCAAGTTTCCTGATGGTGCCAATGCAAATACTAAGAGGAAGATTACTCAAGCCAGTCATCCATATTCTATTCTGCATGGAGTATTATTTTGAATAGGACCTAATGGATAGTACAAGAGGGCAGTTGGACGTGATCAAGGGAAGGAGCTGATAGAAGAACTCCACAATGGCACATGTGGAGGACACTTCTCTTGACAACTTACAGAAGAAGGATCTTAGATGCAGGTTATCACTGGCCCACTCTTTTTAGAGATTGTTATAATTATTGTAAGACATGTGATATTTGTCAAACACATGGTAACCATAAGACTTCATCAACTCCATTATGCCCTATTCTTCCACTTGGTCCCTTTGAAAAGTGGGGAATAGATATTTTAGGTCCACTTCCAACTACCCCACGCCAAAATAAGTATATTGTAGTTGCCACAGATTATTTAACTAAGTGGGTTGAAGCTAGGCCATTGAAAACAACTTCTATGGATGAAGTGGCAAGGTTCATATATGAACGCATTGTCACCAGATTTGGTTGCCCATTAGAAATTGTAACAGATCAAGGAAGCCACTTCATTAATGAGGTAGTAGAAGCCCTAGTCAATAAATTTTCTATTAAGCACAGGAAGGAAACAACATACAAGCCAAGCACAAATGGACAGGTGGAATGAACAAATTTTGTGTTGTGTCAAATTCTAGCAAAGATGCAAATTGCAGTACATAAGTGGGATAAAAATATTCATGCAAAGATTGTGGGCATATAGGGCAACATCAAAGTCAGCAATAGGATACTCCCCATTTTAGTTGGCTTATGGCATTGATCCAGTTTCTTCCTATTGAGTTTGATATTCCCACTGTGAGAGTTATGAAAATGAAAGGATGGATGAAAGTGATTCAGTAAAAGAAAGGTTGGTACATCTTCATTTGCTAGAGGAAATGAGGGAAATAGCAAAGGATACAAGCTATAAGAATAAAATGAAGTAGAAGGAATACTTTGATCAAAAGATCCATTGGTCTCCATTTCATGTGAATGACTTGGTTCTAGTATATGATTCCAGATACAAAAAAAGAAGACAAGAAAATTTCTTCCAAAATGGATGGGGCCCTACAAAATAGCAAAATTTGTGTATGAAAATGGTATGTACTGACCGGAGGAATTGGATGGCACTCCCATTACGAAATGGATCAACCATGAAAAGTTAAAGATTTTCCAAGCACTAGAATAGTCTACTCAGGACGGAGTAGAAGCTAGAAGGGGGAAGATGTCGACACTAAAATTTTCCTCCATAATTTCTATTTCATTAATGTATGTATTAGGAATAGGATAATGTTAAGTGTAATTAGTAGTAGCGTCCGATGGAAGATAACGGCACCACAAGATGGTGCCACCAATAATGTAGAGTACGGTAATACAAAAGTACAATAGGAATGTTGTAAAAAGTAAATATTTGTCGTAAGTGGTCCGGTAATGTTAAAATGTCAAAGTTGGGATAAGTAGAGAAGTAGGGTCTACATGATTAGGAATTAGAAATATTATATTTGTAATAAGGACAAAGAGTGATGTCATAAATATTTTGTGTATTTTATTTGTGGAAAATTCTAAAAAGGTGGAACCCATGTGAGATGATAAGGTTTATCTTATCTTAGAAGATAAGCCTACATGTAAAGGCAAGAGTTTAGGCATGAAATATGATTGGCCGGAAGATATTTCCTATCCTATCTTAGAGATAAGATGGATAAGCCTAAATTCCTATAAATAAAGAGGCCACCCCCCTCATTTAGCATATAGAAGGAAGTAGTGAGAAATATTGTAAGTGTGTAAAGGAAGCCATCATTTTGAAGGTGTGTTAAAGAAGCCATTAAGAAGTGTAATTGTGAAGTTTCTCCCATAGTTATTATTGGAAGGCAAGTGAAGTCAGTAACACTTGAAGTACCTCATGGGTGAGATTGTAACAATTTTATGTTGATATTATAATTTACACTTATATTTCAGATTTATCGTCATTCCTTCTTATCATAGTCTATGGTATTCTTGTGTTATGTTTTTTTTGTGTTTCCAGATTCCATCCACCAAACTAAAAGTTGTGCATTAGTAAATAATCATAGCACGAGGAGTTCCCGGTGAAGAATTATCATAGTGCCGGATTGGTGAGGATAGATCTCCACCGAAGTATTTGACATCTCCATCCTAACTCTATTCTTCTCCAACATTTCCTAACCTACTCCGCATACCTATCCTTAAAATATTTATCGATGGTATTCCAAGGGGATAAATAATCCAATGGAACTTCAAGAAGAAAAACTTCCTCCCAAAATTTCACTTTCATTCCATCCCCTATTTTCCACCTACAAATTTAGGAGAAATTAACATGACACCAAAACCTACTCCATTCTTAATTCTTGAACCATAAAAAAATAGTTTCCAAAGTCCTTCAAAGCTATTTTGGGTCTTAACAAGTTGTGGTATGATTACACCTTCTTTGTGAATATAATATGTACCCAATCTCGCTTCTTCTAAAACTAGAAAACCTTCTTATTATTTTGCTAATGCCTCAGCATATGGAGCATACTAATGATCTAATATTACCTCATCCAACATGGTATCGGGGACTTCTTCCACAAGAGTGGTCGGTTCGTGATCAACATCTTCTTCCTTTGGATCATGAATGGTATAATTCTAATTTACATGACTAGCGAGTATAAGGCTCAAAATTATTATGACAAATTGGTTCTACCCTTATAGTCACTTTAGTTCCATATCGAGTCCTAAGGATCATATGAGACCAATCAGTTGATAGGTAACGCCCATTTTAGCAAAGGAAATCTCGTGATAGGAAAATGGCGAAGAGATGAGGAAGATAAATGATCGATATGTCTTGTGTGGATGAAAAATATGGACATGCATGGATAGTAAGTTGGATTTCTTTGATGATACCAATGGTTTAGACTATTGTAACATCCAACTAAATAAATCCTCTAGAGATTGGTGTATATTGGATTCCCAACACATCTGCAACTTTCTTAGGCATGACTGAATTTTTGGCACTAGAATCGATCATGAAATTGTGTACCAATTGATCACTAATGATCATGGAAATATAGAATGGTGGTGGTTTATTACTCTTGGGAGAAATTTTCCCTTCATGTTGACACAAAATTGTAGCAATTTCTACCCCATGACCCGATGCTTCGTTAGTTGAACCAAAATTTGTTTGAGCCTCTTGTAATAGGTTTCTTTGAGAAGGAATTGAGAGTGCATCCCACATGGTGAAACTCAGGTTGCTATTCTTCATCCCTTCTACAATACTGAAAGGAATTGATCCTTCTTTTCTGACTTTTATTTACGCATTAGAATCCTCTTTTGGAAAGTGCTTTTTGGAGTACTTGTGATGCCCAAGAAGCTTCTTTTCTCACGGCTTGACAAGGCTACGTTTTTGGTAGTTTCTTTCTGTGTCTTTATCAATTGTCACTTGTGGCCGAGGCTATGAAGTGGATGATTGATCAGATTTGGAAGGTTAAGTTTCCAATGCCCTCTTTTTGGAACGAGTGTTTTGTGCCACTAATGAATAATCTGTATTCAACACGTAAAAATCTTCATCTTTCCAATTTAACAAAGTGGTTTCTTTAGCGTCTGTGGTTGATCTGTTGTTCCTTGTGTAGATGAACTTTCTATTGAATCTTGTGGAGTAAATACAATTTGAACCATAAGGGTCTAGCTAAGAACATAATTGAAGAAAATATTTTTATTTTCGGGTTGATAACAAGGATAACACCATTCGTAGTCTTGAATTAGATTATTCTGACAGTGTACAATAGATCTAAAAGAGCTAATAGCAAGGGGGTTCTCGAAGTTCAAAGGCTTGACATTCTCACCTTCATTTGTAGCTTGACTTTGTGATTGATTATTTCCTTTAAAAGGTGGGTGGTTAGCCTGGTACTATTGATTCTGGGATTGGTAAAGATGATTATATTGAGATTTTTTCCCCTTTAGTGTTACGAGTTTGTTCACAAAATTTTGTAGAATTGACTTGACATCAACTAGATAATTTGAAGGGCAGGTGAAGACACAACTGATGTAGCCACAACTGGTTGGCTAGAAGTTGATGGAATAGGAGTAATGGTTGGCTGATTACTTGAAAGTTTAGCAAATAAAGGCATGAGAGGTCTGGGTGCAATATTCCCTTCTTAGATCAAAGAATTCTCGGATCTTATTCCAACTTCGTAAACATCAAGAAGTTTAGTACCTCCCATGGATTGGATCATAACATCCACATCACTATTCAAAGCTCGTAAATAATAAAAAAATGCATTATTAGGAGAAGGATTTATGAGTGCCAGAATCCTATTCCAAGTCTTTTGGAATCATAAGTTGAAATCACTCATGTATTCTGAGGAGGTCTCTTTGTGGTAGTGAGTTGTTCCATGAGTGATAGGTGGTCACTTTTTTCTTCGAACTGTTTATAGATCTTCTCTCCCAACTTTTCCCAAGTGGTTATAGCACCATCTTCTAACCCATGAAACCACTGAAGTGTTTTTCCTCAAAGAAGTGGCGCAAGGAGTCTAATCGCAAGGTTGTATTCTTTAATATTATGTATTGTGTAAATGCTAACTACATCAAGGATATGTTCCATCAGAGTAATATGAGTTTCCCATATGTAAAACGGTACAATGTTGAGTGTTTTCCGGGTATAGGATCATGTTGAGCCAACTATAGAGGACTTCTTGTATTGAAAGTAGTAAAAACTTGATCTCACCAGCTCATACCATACCGTTGATCCACTTCTTGATGTCCACCATGCTCTTTCTTTCTACAACCACCTCCAAAATTTATCTCAAACTACCTATTACAATATTGACTCCACCCTCATGAGCTCCTTAACGATAGAGAAAAATTACTTCCTACGTTGTCTTTCGCATGGGATGAGCAAGCTATTATTCTTAAAATTCAATGCAACGAGCCATCACTTTCCACATTACTATGAAAATAATCTCATATGAAAAATAAACTTCAACATCCTCAAGCTCAAGCCACTTGACTTATCTTTCTCTTTCTCACAAGCTTAACTCACGTGGATTCTCCAAAATTTCTTCGTGCTTTTGATAATCATGAATTGGGTTATGTATCAACTCTTTCCCCACAAACACCGAGCTCTATGAACTATATTTTGATGTTAAGCTAAATCATATAGTCTCAAAATGACTCACTCCACCATGCACTAAGTTAGCTTTCAATTCATGGGCTCCAAATGCCCACGTCAAGCCGAATTATTCTTGTGTCATTTTGTCGATTAAGCCATACTTTGCTTGTTTGCCACTTATGAGCTCCAACTGAGCTTTTTTCCACCAACCTGATCGTCAAGCTAAATTTTAACACCGAGAAAAAATTTACTCACTGTAGTGAGCTCTAACTAGTGTTCGATAATTCACATCACTACCTTACACCGAGCCCATTGTTGTGAATTAGAGCTCGTGTATGCTTGAAATCCACCTCTATAAAGGGGATTTTGTCACTTTTTGTGATAAGATTCCTATGTAATACAAGTTCTACCCCTACCAAGCTATCTTTAAACACCCCACCATAGAAATGATCAACCATTTTTATTTGAGCTTATCATGGCCCTTACCACCAAATAAGTTTAAACAAGACATCTATGCATTCAAACTATGAGATTGAATTACTCACCCCTATTACTCTTGTCTATGTATCGGACTCAAGCACCAGATCTGACACCCCCGAACCAAGTTCATCACCTTAGTCGAGTTCACTTTGAAAGGAACTCTAAATTCTCTATTATCATAACCGCCAAGTTTGACTATGAGCCATTCACTTGGTTAGATCCAAGATTTTATTCCTTTAACCTCATTCAATATAGCATTACTCACATAATAATAGCATGAATCGGCCTTTAACCTTGATATAAGTCCGCTACGCTTGTATTTAACCTTGATATAAGCCCATGTAATTAAGATATATTGAATGATATAATAAAACTCATCTCCTACCTTATTCATGAAATCAACTTGCCGAGAAGCTCACCGAGCTGCTCAATAAGCTATTTGAGCTCAAAGACCCCTTTGGGGAATTCTATCAACTCGACCTCTAAACCTTTGGACCTACTATATTTCTCTTGAAACCTATGGATCATAGAGATATAATAATACCTCCTCAACATAATTTATCGATTTTAATTAATTTATCCCCATGATGACCAAAAGTGGTCCCACCGACCAATGTTTCATTTTCAACACATCTGGAATATTGTAAATGTCCTTGAAGTCCAAAATTTTCCTATATTCGAATGTTCTCTTGTGAAGATATTCCTCGCCTCCAAAGTATTACAAAACCTCGTTGTCTAATTTTTCCAAGTGTCCAATATTGGATAACACATCCTTAATAAATGCATTAGGGAGTTCTAAAAAAGTTAATATCTTTAGCAAGAAGGATGAGTACACTTCACCTTGCCGAAACAGCTTAGCTTTCTGGTGACCATTTGTGCTCTACCTCTTGCATTTGAAGAGAAATTGTGATTAATGCACATGGTAATAATTGACATCTCTAACCTTTATCAATGCATGAAATAAAAGATATGTTTTTGTATTTTTATGATATAGAGGCAACAAGATTGAAACTATGATATTCTACCTTTATTTAAATTTCCCAAAAAAACTACTCATGGAGAGAAGAGAAAGAGTCTTCTTGTTGACAATTTTTGCACTTGTGCAAAAATGGGCAACTCAAAACTTCATTATGATGGATAGCATTGGTGAAGTGGACCTAAGCTAGGGGAGATTATTTCATTCAATATTGTTTCTATTGAATTAATTAATGATTACATGAAATCTATAGCTATGTGTGTTGTTACAAAACATAACAGATCACATAGTCTATAATTTCATGACAATCTTCAACAAAGAACACAAATCCCTGAAGGATAGTTGTGTTATCTTGATGAAAACATCAAATTTCAGAATAGATGAAGTGTTAAGTTTTGGAACAACAATCATAATTGCAGATTGCAGCAATCATAGTTCATTGCTAAATGATTACAGGTATTTTTATGTTCTCTCCTTCATGGTTAAGACATTAAATTATATTATTGAGTTGTTAATCCATATAGAAATCTGAAATGCAGAAAGAAATACACAACTCAATTTCAGAATTCAATGTTTTATTCATAAGTAATTTCAAATGTTCCCACAAAAGCCGTGGGATGTAACTGAAAAGTAAATTACATCTACTAAAGAAAGAGGTACATATGCATGAAAGAGAAAATAGAGGAGTATGAATGAACCCATCATTGCCTTGGGGTTTCTTCTTTGGTTGAGGCATCTCCATCTCTAGCTTTGTTCCCCTTCATCTTCATTGCTGAAAGCACTATACCTGAAAAGAAGAAAAGAGAAAAACTATTAGTTACGAGCTCAGGGTTAATCCATATTCCTATACTATCCAAATTTGTGCATATGGATCTCTTAACAATAGGAGATATAGATTACATGAAGATAAAAAAACATACATGATTTACTCACTCAGAAAGAAGGAGAAAGAAGAAAAGAAAAACCATGGACATAAGAGAGGCCAAAAAGCCTAAATATTTTCTAACTATTTTCTTAAGTGTGTAGGTACATGTTGCAGCCAAGAAGAAATAAATCATGTCTTACAGTCCTCACTATAGATAAAGATTGTAGATTTCAATGACTTTTATCCTATGGTACATGAAGTAGATAATTCACAAGTACATATTGGTATGAAGGAAGAATGTAACTCAAAATTCAGCAGCTATTCTAGAAATAGAAGAAGTTACAATACAGATTGAGAAGAGACTTGCAAATAGAAGTACAAAGAATGCAACCCAAAGGTGAAGAAGAAGGATAAAAATTTAAAGGTTGAAGTTAACTGGAAAGAGAAGATTACAAATGAAGAAAAATGAGAAAGAAATCTCGGAAAATTTGGACACGGCTTCGTAATGTAAAATGGACATTTTAAATTTTCCAAAGGCATACTAAAGCTATAATGAAGCTAAAATACAATACTTAACTAGAAAATAAATTAAATACACTTTCATTCACCAAATTGAAGGACTTTGGAGTGTTGGTATCCATATTTAATCTCCTTCACAACTTGAACAACATCATGAATCTACACAAGAAACTCAAGGATAGATAGATGTTTTATATGTCATTTGTAGCCGGGATCACACCTATCTGCTTGTTTGCATTCAAGAATTGAGGGAGTGGATAGCACCTTCATAAGGGTTTTGATCTAACCCTCACTATTTTAGATTGTGCCTATCAACCAAGGTAAGAGAACCTATATTGCAGCCCCTATATGGTAAGGAGATGGAGATATCCTTGTATTTTGTGTATGATGTGGAGGAGGCTTTGTGAAAACATGATCAAATATCCATTATCCAAAATCAAAGGAGATGTCACTACTAAATGATGGAAATGTTCTCAAAACAAAGCTAGGGATGCTAAAGACATGATAAAACCTTGATCAAATTTGTGCATTTTTGTGAAAGGAATGAATTCTTTTGTGGAAATAAAATGCGATACAGGGGTATTATAGGTAGGATGAGTTAGTTTAAAGTGAAATTATGATGAGAGATGTTAGGACAAGAGTATTTAGGAGTCATCACCTTCTTTGGGAAACCTTGCAAAAGATTCACAACACCAAAACATCGAAATATTCAAATGAATTTACAAGGTGCTCTTCAACTGTGGATGTGTGCACATATGGATGCCCAAATCTGCACTATTCCATACAAACTTTGATAGCCTACCACAATGGCTTGAAGAAAAATATCGATAAAGCATTCGTAACCCCTTGTTAGATCATGTCATAAGGTACACCCAAAGGTTTATAAACACCCTCAATTTACAAGGAAGGTAAGATGAATTTAAATCATTTATCTCCCTCAAATCAATGCTCTTCTAAATGGAAGATTGCAGATTCCTTCAAACCCTCTACAAGAAATGAGACCATGTATGACCAATAAAGATCCCAAACACAAGATTGCAACATGAGCATGAAACACAAATTGAAAACATACTGAAATACAAGTGCATGCAAGCTTTGCCAAGAGATAAAACAAGTTAATCCAAGAATTTGATGAAATATATTAGCAAGGGAATGTTATTTAGAAAATATCAAATATTTTTGATGGCTTTACATGTGAAACCAACTCAACATGATGAACATTTGATGCAAGTTGGAATCAAAATGGCTCTCGGGTAGGTTCTCAAAAAGGAAGTGGATTTCTTCCATTTTTTTCCTTTGAAATTTCTTCTCTCCTTCTCAAAAATTCTCAAGCACTTCGAAAATGTTTTCAAACTATATGATATATCCTATGCCAACTTGGGTCCTTGCATCCCAAGAAAATAATATGCCAAAGGGATCCAATTTGTTACAAAACCCTATCCATTTGATGAAAATGATATAAAATTGTGAAACAGCTCGCCAAATGCCGAGATGCACATATATTTTAAAATATTACATGAACTCAGATCCTTATCCATCCCAAGGTCATGTTTTTGCATTCCACCATGCTAGCATGAGTTTGCAATCATTTTTCACCTTTTTCCCTCATTATTTTTAACTCTACAACTGCTCATTTTACCTTTCACGTGTTTTTCACGAAATGAGAAAATATCTCATGAAAAACACTATAGGACACCAAATCAGCTCAAATAAATGATGCCATTGTGTTTAGAATGCCGAAGGGATGCAGATTCATATAAAATTTCATGTGTTTTGGTGCAAAAATGACGATTCCACACTTCTTGGAGCTCCAATGGTGCCCAAAAATGAAAATGCACAGCTACCGTTGATTAAAATCAACTTTAAATGCCAGCCTTCCACGTGGTAGATGATACCTTTAATATTCTTCCTCTTTGTCTTTGGATGGGGTGGGACACGTGTCCAAATACCATTGACTGAGCCTCCAACTTTTAAAAATGCGTTTTGAACCTTTTCTGCCCTTGGGAAAATTTTGAAAATTTTCCCATGAGCCCCTAGATGCACCACATGTCCTTCTGTGGGCCTTCACAAAAACCGTGGGATAATTTGACACATTTTACCACCTTTTTGAGAAAAGGAAAATTTTCTCAAAATGCTCTGCGCCCCCGAATACCCGCTTTTTCTTTGCCACGTGTCATCTTCCCATTGGAGGCGGAGCTGACTCATCAAATTTGCCTTCAAACCTCCGCAAGCATCAAAACTCCATGCTGGCCTAACCTCTATCTTTTGACATTTGAAAAATGCCACGTGTCACTGTGGATTAGTCGTGGGGAAAAACCTTCAATATTTTCTGAGTTCATTGTTTCCTTTGAAAATTTTTGCCAAATTTGGAACATTTTCCATTTTTCCTCCGCACTCCGAATTTCCATCAAATGTTGGACACATGTCCATTGTTCATTTGGTGCGGGCCTATTCTTCATTTTTTACTTTGAAACATAGAGGCAAAAATTCACAAACTTCTCCTTCAGCCCCTTCCTCCATTTTGCCTCTTGGACACATGTCCATCCCTTATTTGTTGCGGGCCTTCGGAAAAAATTTAATTTTAGCATTTTGAAGTTAAAACTTCAAAGTCTTTAAAACTTCCGCCTCCATTTCATCCCCGCATACGTGTCACCTTCTCATTAGGTGTGGGCCCTTGGGTCCAAATTTCTCTTTGAGGTTTTGAGCCAAAAATTTGAAAAATTTCAACCCTTCGCCTCCTTGTCCATACTGACTCTCCTAGACACGCGTCGCCCTTCCATTGGGCGCGGGTCTTCGGGCCAAATTGTAACTTTAACATTTTGAAGTTAAAAGACTTCAAAATTTTCATAAATTCCGCCCATCCATGCTAACTTTCTTGGACACGTGTCCACTTCGTATTGGGTGCGGGCCTCCAAGTCAAAATTTTCCTTTGGCATTTTGAGCAAAAAATTTGAAACAATTTTAAATCCATCGTCGCCCATTTGATCCTCCCATGCCTTGTGTCATCATGCCATTCGGTGTGGGCCTCCCATTTAAATTTGATTTTGAGAAATTTGCAAAAAAAATGAAGGTAAAATTTTAAGAAATTTCAAGCAGAAGTTGGAGCGGCATAGCCTTAATATTTCAGGGATTATATTTGCAGAAATCCAAAAGTTGTTAGATGTAAAGATAATTTATCCCATACATCACTTTGAATGATTAGCCAATATAGTTCCTGTGAGAAATAAGAGTGGTGAGATTAGGTTGTGCATTGATTTTCACAACCTCAATCAAGCCTCCTTGAAAGAAAACTACCCCATCCCCATCATGGACCACACTTTGTAGGTCGTTACTGGATCTGAAATGTTATCCATGCTTGATGGTTTTTTAGGATACAATCAGGTCAAGGTGGCTGAGGAGGATCAATATAAAATGAAATTCATTACACCTTGGGGAACTTTTTCTTATCAGAAAATACCTTTCGGTTTGATCAATACTTTGGAGATACGTTTTGAAGAGATATAGATTTAGAATTTTCTCATCCCAAGTATGTAAGCATAGTAGTATACCTTGATGATCTGACAATATTTTCCAAGGACAGAAGAACGCACATTTCAAATCTGGAAGAGGTTTTCATCCAATGCCGCAAACATGGTATTTCTCTAAACCCTAAGAAATCTATTTTTACTGTAATAGAAGGGAAGCTACTAGGGCATATTGTCTCAAAGGAAGGAACCAAGATAGATCCCAAGCATTTCAAATCTATTTAGAATTTACCATTTCCAACATCCAAAAATGGAGTTCACTCTTTCTTTGGTAAGGTAAACTTTCTCAGAAGATTCATTCCTGACTTCGCTGAATTGACCCGTCATATCTCAAATATGATGAAGAAGACACATGATTTCAAATGGAGCAGCAAAGGGAAGGATGCATTTGAGAAAATTAAAGAGGCCCTGTCAAAATCCCCAATCTTGGTTTCACCTGACTTTAGTAAAGAATTTATTCTTTATTGTTATTCCTCCGAGCACACAATGTCGGCAATCCCGATGCGTAAAAATCCGGAGGATGTAGAAGATGAAATTGCTTTCATGAGCATCCCTTTAAAATCTTATGAGTTAAAATATACTCCTTTGGAAAAGTATGCATACGCGATGGGTAAAGGCATGTAAGGCATTCAAGTATTATATTCTTTCCTCACATACCGTGGTCCCGGTTCCGGATCTTTCGCAGTGAAATCTATCCTCGCCCAATAAGAGTTAGGGCTATTAAGAGGCACATGGGTGACGAAGGTGAAATAATATGACCTAGATATTAAGCCCAAAAAGCTGGTTCAAGGAAGAGGTTTGTGTGAATTGATTTCTGAGATGAAAGCAATAGAATCAGAAGAAAGTCAAGATTTGCTTATGGTTATTTTTATAGATCTCGGTGGACGAATGGCACAAAGAATATTGCCTATTTTCTAAATTATAGAGAATTCCCAGATCAACTTTCTTGAAAGGAAAAGTGTTCTTTTAAACTCGAAGTCCAAGGAATTTTTCCTTTGGGAAAATGGTTTATATAAAAGAGTAATTGATGGTGTGTTTCTTCGATGTGTAGATAAAGCTCAAGAGATCAGCTTTTACAACAATTTCATAATATGTCTTGTGGTGGTCATTTCTCGGCTGAGTCACTACTCACAAGATCCTCTCGAGAAAGGTATTACTTGACCCACACTTTTTCAATATTTTTCAGAGTGGTTGTCTAAGTGCCAAACATGCCAACACTTTGTGGGGCATGTAAAATTACCCGCATTAGATTAAAAACAATTTTTAATTGAAGAACCCTTCCAAAAATGGGGCATGGATTTTATTGGTATGTTAAACCTAGCCTCCAAAGTCTAGTCATCATTACATCCCGATAGCTACCGATTATTTCAAAGTGGGTAGAAGCCATCTTTGTTAAGAATTCCACTTCCATGGAGGTGTGTAATTTTATAAAAGAAAATATTGTTAATAGGTTTAGCGAGCCCAATAAAATAGTAGCAGATAACGATCCCAAGTTATCTTCTCGAGGATCTGGTTTAGTTTTTCTACACTCATGGAATTTAGCTAGTACATTCTTCCAATTATTACCCGTAGGAAGGGAATGGTCAGGCAAATCAAGCAATAAGAATCTTGTGACTATCATGAGAAAATCAGTGACTGAAAATCAAAGGAATTGGCACAAAAAGTTGTTTGATGCACTATGGGTAGATAGAATTACACCAAATAAATCTATTGGCATGTCCCCTTTCCAGCATGTTATATGGGAGAGATGCAGAATTTCCTCTTACCTTGGAATTGCCTCGTTTACGACTTTCTAAAGCTCTTGAGAATGCTACATTCACTAATGCCATTACAAAAAGGATAATACATCTAAATGAATTATGAGAAGTATAGGTTCAAGTAGAAGATAAATTTTTAGAGCATCAAAGGAAAGTGAAGGCGATCTTTGAGAAAAAAGGCCAAAGAAAAAAGTTTGAGATTAGTGATTGGGTCTTATTATGGGACAAAAGAAGAGAAACAAAAGGCATGCACAAGAAGTTTGATTCACTTTGGAAAGGGCCTTTTGTGATCAAGAAGACTGTCGAGAAAAATATCTTCATCCTTTTTCATTAGGATGGAATTGAATTGTCGTTGCCTTTCAACATGAAACATTTGAAGCTTTTCGGATCTAAGAGTGTAGGGAAAAACATGTATGTATATAAATAAACTTTTTTTTTTTTTTTTTTTTTTTGTGTTGTTTTGTTTTTACTTTCCTAACCCCGAGCTCAATAGACAAGATACGAAACCAAAGATGCTGGGAACTCATCCTTACTCATGTCTTATCAATAAAGGAAAATATGTTCACAGACGGGCCGAATGGTGTCCCTAGATTTCACCCCGAATTATGGGACTACCCATTTGAAAAAAATCATTTAAAAAAAAGGGTATTTTTGTGTTTTTATTGCCGGAAGATGTCTATATTATGTTAGAATATTCCCAAAGTGTATCATATGAACCAATTTCGAAAAATACCTAGATGTACAAACTTGTTTTATTCCTCCACCAAGTTTTGTCTACGGAAATTTTAATTTACTTTTTTATTAAATAAATAGTTCCCGTTTGAAGTAAATTGTGCTCCATTGAATCTTGTTGAAGTTTCGCATGCTAGCATTCACATAAATCAATAGGGTTTTCATCAAAAATGAATCTTGAGCTTTTCTCGCAACTTTTGGAAACGTTTTTCACTTTTATTTATGCCTTTTGTGTTTTTCTTCGGTTTTCTTCTCGGTTTCTCTATAAAATTCCCTAGGTTAATTCTTTCACCAAGATAGTTTGTTTAATTACCGAAGCATCTAGATATTATTTACCAACATAGTGCTAGAAGGAATCAACCTCAAAATGCAAGCTTTTAACCAAAAAGAATGAATTCATGCATAGAAAGCCTCTCCCAGAAAGTCACACTTTTTGGGAATGAATAGGTTTAAGTCAGTGGGATTTTGTTAGGGTTAGGTAGATGGGAATTTATTACTCCGCTCAGAGGGTGAAATTTTCCATCAATTAAAAGTCACTTAGGCTATGATGGGAAAATTAGAGGTGATAGGAAGGCGGAAATTTCTTACCTTCCTTACAAGGTAAAAATTCTCATTATAAAATAAAGAAAAATCACTTAAAGCACCGATGGAAATTTTACTCCTGCCTAGAAGGCTAACTTTTTCCATCAGAAGGTTTTATTCACCCAAACAAGTTGTACTTTTTCAAAGGAGGCTAATTTTAATGCAAGACACACTTTTTGGAAAGTCACTTAAGCTGCAGTGGGAAAATTAGAAGTGGCAAACAGGCGGGAATTTATTGCCTACCTTATAGGGTAAAAATTCCCATTATGGAAGTTAAACAACTTAATTGAATAAAGGGATTTTTAGAACTGTAGTGCAAAGGTGAATAATCCTATCAAAGTTGACTTCTTAAATTTAGAAATCACCAATGCTAAAAAGTGTGACCCCTTTGGGCATTAAATGATGTTTTTAATGGCATTTATTAATTGCTTTTATTCCTAATTTTGGAGCCATGGATAAAAATAAGGTCAATGCATGATGTTAATTCAAAGAGAACTAAAGGAAGTGTCCTTTAAATAAATAAAATAAATATATTTAATGGCGGCCAACATCATGTAAGAATAGGCACCCAATTTGAGTAAATAAACATCATTTTTTATTGAAAGAGGGAAAAACAAGAACCGATGTCGAAAACAATGCACCACAATGCAGTTGCACTCCGATGGT
Source organism: Taxus wallichiana var. yunnanensis (assembly GCA_018340775.1). Classification (NCBI taxonomy): domain Eukaryota; kingdom Viridiplantae; phylum Streptophyta; class Pinopsida; order Cupressales; family Taxaceae; genus Taxus; species Taxus wallichiana. The sequence goes on along the minus strand of CM031244.1, from coordinate 421,447,554 downwards.
AATGTCAAGCTCCAACGCAATAAGCAAGATTTGAAACAATGGAATGAAAATGCAAGTAAGAAAATAGGTCTACTCATACTCATAGATCGAAAAAGGAAGTACAAATAGGGGTGTTGTGTAACCCCCATGCCTAAACAAGGAAAGAGAATCAATGACGCCACTGATGCATATGACATGACTGACGCATATGATGCCACTAAAGGAGGAGTTACAATTCCAAATAAGGAATGTAACTCCTATGACGCACTGACGTAAATGACAATGACATATTCTATGACAAAATCTGCCACTTTTCATTTGACTTCCTAAGACCTATGACTCTCGCAAGGCGAGATGACTCACTAGGTGATGTGGACGATGACTAGGAATGTCACACACACCAACACCCCCCCTTCATCGAAGTTGAGGAAGAGGTCATGGTAAACCAGAACAAAAAAGGAGACTCCCCTAGATAACTAAGAAGGAAGTGTCAATGGGGCCTGGCAACTAAAGCCCTGATAAGGTGCCCATATACAAACAACATCTTTCTAGAATGAAGAAGAGGAGAATACAGAGGACTATATAGCTCAAAGAAGATGGGTGGCTGCAGCAGACCTCACCCCAAGAAGAGACCATAAGTGAAGAAACTTCACCTCAATAAAGGGATTGGTGAATATTTTTGCAACCTTGATTAGCTATCCGAACATACTTTGTATGTTGATGATGTTCTCATGTATCAACTCCCATATGAAGTGCATATGAATCTCAATGTGCTTTGCCACGATGCTTTGGACTAGATTTCTACAAATCGAGATGGTGCTCATGTTGTCACAATAGATGATGGTAGGCCACCAAAAGTGGATGCCAAACCTTGTCAAGATACCCTGTAACCAAACAGCTTCTGTGGTAGTGTTAACTACTCCTCTATATTTTACTTCTATCGATGATATGGAAATGGCGTTCTGCTTCTTGTTAGACCAACTGACAGGACCTGAACCAAGAGTGAAACTGTAGCCTGAGGTATACTTCTGATGATCTAGAACACCGCCCAATCTGAGTCTATAAATCCAACCAAGTCAATCTCAGTCCCTCCTAAGTAATGAATTTCATTGGTGTGAGTGCCACAAACATAGTGAAGGATCCACTTTGCTACTTTTAAATGCAGCTCATGAGGCTCCTACATAAATCTAGACATGATCCCGACAACATACAAAAGATCTATCCGAGTGTGAGTAAGGTAGATCAAGCTCCCCACCAACTACCGATAAAGGGTACCATCAACCAAGGAGGAAGAGAAATTAGAAACCAACTTGACCCCGGAAAGAAAATGAGTAGGTGATGACTTGAATCGACATGTGAAATCGAGAAAGAAAATCAAGAGATTACTTAGGCTGTGAGATCATAATTCTCGAGTCAGATTGTGAAATATGGATCCCAAGAAAGTAATGAAGCAATCCTAAGTCAGAAATGGAGAACTTTTTGGCCAAGGATATCTTCACGAGAATCAATGATAGAGGAATAGCTACCCTTTATCAACAAGTTATCAACATAGAGAACAAGAATAAGCATGGATTCATCCTTCCGTAGAATATACACATTTTGGTCAGAGTGACACCGAGTGAACCCTAATGCAAGTAAAAAGGAGTCCATCTTGGCATACCAAGCTTGAGGGGCTTGTTTAAGGCTATAGAGATACTTCTTTAACTTACAAATGAGGGATGGATCATGGACATAACCTGGAGGTTGTTCCATATAGATCTCTTCCTCTAGGTCCCCATGAAGGAAGGAACTCTTTACATCCATCTGGTGGACTTCCCATCTGTTAGCGGCAATGATGGAAAGAGTCAGTTGAATGGAAGTCATCTTCACAACCAGAGAAAAGGTTTCCGAGTAATCAACCCCAGCTACCTAGGAGAAACCCTTAGCTATAAGTCACGCTTTATACTTCTTGACTTCTCCATTGGCTCCATACTTTGTTTGATATATCCACCTACACTCGAATGAATTTTCTTCCTTTCGGAAGAGGGGTAAGATCCCAAGTGTCATTCTTTATGAGTGAGGAATACTCCTCATCCATAGCAGAATCCCACTCAGGAATCCTAGAAGCTTCTTGGAAAGATGGTGGATTAGAAGCAGAGATGAAGGAGTGGGGTCCAACGAAACTTGAGTGAGTACATCTCTCATCTCCAACACTCTGTAAAGTTTTCCTGGCCCAAAGAGGTCTCGATGGTTCAAGCTCAGAGTTGGAAGATTCTTCACTTGAGTGAGAAGGGACATAGTCCTCATCATCACTACTATCATAATCAAGACTCAGAAGTTTGAGGATCAGGAAGAGCAAGGAGAGGAGGAACTCGCTCAACAACATCATCATCTGATGAGTCAAAATCTGAATTAGTGGGAAAAATAACCTCAGTGGAAGTCAAAGTCAAGGATGACTCATCAAACTTCACACTCCTATCAATATAGAGCTCATGGGTAGTAGGGTTCAAAAATCAATATCCCTTCATGCCATTAGGATACCCGAAAAAGATACAAGGTTTGGATTGTGGATCCAATGCCTTGCATTTCTTCTTGGGAATCTGAGCCATAGCCTTGGATCCAAAGACTCGAAAGTGCTCAACATCAGGCTTGTGTCCAAACCAGGCTTTAAAGGGTGTCATCCCTCTTACTGCCTTATGTGGAACATGATTATAAATGTGACAAGCACAATTCACTGCTTCAGCCCAATACTATGGAGGAAGGGACTTCGAGTGAACCATAGAAGTGGCCATATCCTTTAAAGTTTGGTTCTTTCTTTTTGCAACTCCATTTTGGGAAGGGTTGTAAGCAACTGTACGCTGCAAAGCAATCCCCTCAGAAGTGCAGAAATCCTCAAACCTATTGCTCACATACTTGCCTCCATTGTCGGTTCAAGAACCTTGATAGACCATTCCACTTGTTTCTCAGCAAGAGCCTTAAAGTTTTGAAAATTCTCAAAGACTTCATACTTAAGCTTAAGAAAATATACCCAAGTATAATGCAAAAGTCATCAATGAAGGTTAGTATATATAGATCTCTAGTGAAAGAAGGAGATGGAAAGGGGCCAGAAACATCACTATGAACAAGATCCAAGGGACGAGTAGCTCTCTAGGATTTTCCCTTATCAAAGTTTTTTTCAGGTGCTTTCCGAGGGTGCAACCCTCACAAAGACCTTTAGAAAAATTAACTTGGGGTAACCCGTTGACCATTTCATTTTGGCTCAATTGTTCAAGGTAACGATAATTAAGATGCCCAAAACACTCATGCCATAGCTTGATAACCTCATTCGCATGAGTAAGCAAGGCATTGGGTGTCAAATCAAAAGAGAAGTGGGAGAAGGTATACAACCATGAACGATGATCCACCTTTCCCTCAGCCACAAGTGAAGTCAGAGTTAAGCTCACGAATAATCACCGAGTTAGGACCAAATTACACTCGTATTCCTTCACCAAGGTGGGTGATTTGATAAACCGATAGGAGATTGGTAGAGATATTGGGAACACTCAACACTTGGTTAAATGTTCCACCTTCTATCTCTACCGATCCACTACTGAAAACCGACACATGAGTGTCATCACCCAACATGATTTGGGACATGCCACATGGTTCAATGCTAGAGAATTCAACCTCTGAAGAAGCCATGTGGTGCAAGGCACCGGAATCGATAATCCAAGTTGATAATGGAGCTGATCTAGCTATGAGGGCCTTACCTTTCTTCTTTTCATTTTTAGTCTCGTTTGCATTAGAAGTCTCGCCCTTCTAAGAATTTTCTTTAATGGATTCAGGAACACATATTTTATTATTCTCAAGTAAATGAGTTAAGTGATCAATTTGTTTATGAAAACAATGATGCTCGTCATGGCCAAAATTCTTATAATAGGAGCATTTATACTTTTCCTTCTTCACTTTAGGCTCGAGGTCGAAGTGTTAGTGTTCGACATAGCTAAGGGTTGGTTGGTCTTGGTTTCTTTCTTAGGTTGGTCCTTAGTTTCTTTCTTCTTTTCATTTTTCTTGCCCTTATTCACCACAAGGGCATGTGACTTGGATTTTAGAGTCCCCATTTGAATGAGTTTGTCCTATTCTTGAATGAGTTGGGACAAAAACTATCAAAGAAGGGCATAGTCCAAGCACTACCCAAGGCGGCTTTTGTGGCATGGAAAGTTGAAACGAAGACAGAGTATTCAGGACCTAGTTTAGAAAGAATTGACAAGATCAATTGAGAGTATTTATTTTCCACTTTACATTCCTTTAGAAGTAGTCTAGTGTGGAAAAAATTTGAGAAGGCCTACAGGTTTTCAAAGTCACTAGGATTTAACCCTAGTAGTTCATTCTCCAACTCATGCACTCTCATGTCATCTTGCTTCCCAAACATATTGTCAAGCATTTTCCACACTTTATCAGGTGTTGAGGAAGTTTCGATGTGGAAGAGCAAGTCGGGAGAGACAGACATACAAAGAAGACCTAAGGCTTCATCACAATGGTTGAACCACTTAGATTTTTTGGGTTCATCATTAGGTTTGGTCTCTAACCCCATGGTGACATGGTATAACCCTTTACTTCACAAAACCAATATAATTTTATATTTCCATTCAAAGAAGTTAAAAGGTGTGAGCACTGGTACTTTAGAGATATCCATAATGAAGAGATAGAACCAAAGGATGTAGAAGGAAGGAGAGAGAAAAGAAACAACCACCCTAGAACAATATCACACCCCCAAATTTGGCACTTTATAGTTTAGTGTGTTGATTACAAACAAATGTGACTGTGTGCCGAGAACCAGTCTATCACTCACCTTGCAATCAACGTAATAACGCAATGGTGGAGACAACAATCAAGGTTTGTAGGGCGCAACAGATCGACACTGCAAGCAAGCACAAGAATGAGAGGAAACAAGAAGGGGAAGAGAAAGCCTTGTGAGAAATAGCATCTCACATCGCACAAAAGAATCCCTTTGTTGTAATATTGTGGTGGATGCACTCACAAGTCCATAAGAAAAAGGGATAGAACAAAGCTCAAGAAAAAATGAGTTGAATTAAGCAATACAAAGACACCCCCCAGAATGTGGCACTTTATAAAAATAGTGCATTTATAAAACTGATAATCCCATCAACTAGAGTGCGAAAAAACATGCAACTTTGACTAAAGAAGTGCTCAAAACTAAGCAACGAGTCAAAAGTTATAGCAAAAACCAATTCTTGCAACTGATGGAAAAATGCTAATAAGCCTGCAAACGGATTAAAAAGGTGCCCTAAACGTATGCAAAGGGTGTCATATGTGTGCTCATTGGAAATGGAATCAAATTTTAGCTATTGCAAGGTGAGATTAGCCTCCTGCCAACCCCAGATCTCATGCTCTGTCTTCGACACTCGAAGAAAGGTTAATAATACAAGCCAAAATATTTAACACCTTAAAATATTAAAAGGTGAGATTGATTTAGCAATAATCAATACCAAAAGGGTATTACCGCCAAATAGGTTTAAAAGGAAATGTTGTCTTTTGAAGACACAACCGTTGAAGGAGTACGAGTAAATTGCGCTAAGGGTTGACCAAGTAAACCGCCGTGGAGAGGGACTGAGGCCAAGGTTTGAATGGTCGTTAGAGTAAAACACCAAGGTAGAGCCACGTGTCATGGTGCCGACAGAACAGATGCGCAGAATTCAACCCATTTCTAATTCAAAGAAAAAAATCCAAATTTGTAGAGAAAATGACCAAGCAGAGGAGAAAACATAGGTCGAACCACGTGTAAGTAATGCCAACAATATTTGACGAGAGGAGAGACCTTGGTTGGCTTGAATGTGAGACCACAGGAAGCAATAGAAAAATAGAACACACACCCAAGCGAAAGGAATGAACCAGGGCCATGAGGAAATGCAAACCGAACCACTGAGATCCTTGCAGAGAAGGTGCGGTTTGAAACCTGAACGTGAAGAATGTAACGCGAGGTATGATAATGAGCCCCTAGAGAATGGTAAGAGCACAGAGAATAAAGGGAAACAATTGAAGTCTCACATGGAATAAGGAAAGGTGAGATTTCAAACTATGGATCAATGCAAAGCTTAGCCCAAGGCAGCGAGAAATCCAATACATAGGCTACGAGTAATAAAGGGCCTGTAAAAAAACACTATAGTCTAAGAACCAAGGTAGAATAGGCACCAAAAAATAGGTCCCGATAATCCAATGTAAAAAAAATGAGTTTGAACAAATCCAAACAACCATGTTTAGACTGCAAGCATGCCCGAGTCCAAGTAACAGAGAGCAACCAAAAAAAATGAGCTGATCACGGATATGCATAGTCTGAGCTCAGCAAAAATGACCTCCAAAGGAAAACCCGAGTTAAACCACCACGTCCACACCAAAAACGTGTAGAAGAAAGGAGCAAAAACTGAGCCTCCAAGTCAAAAAAACAATGCATGAGCAAGAGCATTCAACACGAGCCAAAGCACGAACAGCCCTTAGACTATAAAAATAGTGAATAACACAATGAGAGGAGTAAGCCAACACACATGCAAGCTTACACACAAGCACAAAACCCCAAAAAAACAAACTCCAAGAGTAAATTGTTAAGTAGATTAGCACAATTCCAAATTAATAATCAAAAACTTGCATGTGGAATGATTAAAAAATGAAACTAGAAGTAATAAACAACTAATAATCAAAGAGTGCACGTTTACATAGAAACCATCTCTAATACCATGAAAGAGGGAAAAACAAGAACCAATGTTGAAAACAATGCACCACAACGCAGTTGCACTCCAATGGTAATGTCAAGCTCTAACGCAATAAGTAAGATTCAAAACAATGGAATGAAAATGCAAGTAAGAAAATAGGTCTACTCATACTCATAGATTGAAAAAAGGAAGTACAAATAGGGGTGTTGTGTAACCCCATGCCTAAACAAGGAAAGAGAATCAATGACGCCACTGATGCATATGACGTGACTGACGCATATGATGCCACTAAAGGAGGAGTTACAATTCCAAATAAGGAATGTAACTCCTATGACACACTGACACAAATGATAATGATAGATTCTATGACAAAATCTGCCACTTGTCATTTGACTTCCTAAGACCTATGACTCTCACAAGGTGAGATGACTCACCAGGTGATGTGGATGATGACTAGGCATGTCACACACACCAACATTTATTAATTAATTTCCAGGAATAAGTTGGAAAATTATTAGAAATAGAATGTTGAGGGTTATATAAGCATGGGTTGCCATAGTAAAGATGTAATTAGTTATTTTTCCAAAGGATTGCAGCCTGACAGCTTTGGAAAACCTAAGGAAGGAGGTTTTTGCATTAAAAAATGTTTTTCATTGATGGAAAGATCCAAAGTTTAACACCTAGGGTTGAGAAGATTGATTTAAGCTTAGTTAATTATATACATATTGGTATAAGTGCCTAGGTGAAGTTAAAAATATTTATGCTTGCTTTGCATGTAAGCAAAGCCTCAAATTTTATGGCAGCGGGCTTTATATGCAGATTTTGTGATAAAAATCAAGTGTTTATGCTCTAGATTCCATCTTTGTCTCGAATTAATTACATGTATTCATTACAAGTGCTTATATAAGTGAAAGGGAGCTCAAATCAATGTTAGATACATAAAATATATCTTCCGAATCAAGAAATTCTTAGATATCCACCAATGTCAAAGAATTCTCGACAAAATAAAAAGAAAAATAGTTTCTCGAAAAAGATTGCTCCGAGCATGATAAAGCGGGATGAAAGAGAGGGATCGGTGGAATCATGCATTGCTTCCAGCATTTAATTATATCGCTGATATATATATATAGGCCCCGAACCCTCTCTCGAACCGATTGGTGATCCGAGGTATAGAAAGACATCTCTCATGCAGGGCAAGAGTAAGAGCAAAGTGGAATCATTCGAGCTTTATCATTCCCAATCACAAATCGCTTTTTGAATTATTCATGGAGTGTGTAAGGTCATACCATCCACTATCCAGATCAATCGAGATGCTTTGTGGGAAAGACAATAATCCAGTTAGATCCACAATTTATCAATTATTTTCTCGAATATTCCAACATGAATGGTGGTGACTATAATTAGCGGCTAGATGCTTGAAACATATGGGAGAAGAAAAAAGTAGACTGTGTGGGTATAATGAACAACAGGTATATGAAGAATCCTAGATCTCCATCAAAGTTCCTGAGGACTCTTCCACGATCCAATTTGGTGTAGGAAGTGGATGATATTAGGAAAAGCTAACACTCATAACTTCCATTCATGGGTGTATGCCTTCATCAGACCATTGAGATCAAAAAAACAAATTCAATAATCAATTAGGTGGAGATAATTAGTGAAAACATTGGTGAGCAACTCCAAAGTGTGAGGCGGACATAGAGCTTCAAGATGACTTCCTCCCGTATATGCAATGACCTCGCGGGGTATCTTTTCTAAGTCAAGTTAGATGGGGCATACTCTCGAAGGATCCTATTTTTGAGTGTTACCTATAGCTGATCGTGTGCCTGAATGCAATAAAGATTACAAGGTGGTTAATGATGGATTCTTCTATGAATTCATTTGCATGTTGAACAGTGATCTGAGGACCAACAAGGTGAGCAAGAAAGCTTGGGAAGTTGTATCCCAACATGGCTGTATCTTCATCCAGTTTGCAAAATTTACATACCTCAAGGTAACCATATTTTTAGGAGAACCAATCAAGTTGCCTAGATATCCAAGTGATAAATTTTTCATCATGGAGTTCTACAGAAGCTCGTGGAGATGCATGACCTGCAATCAAAGCAACACAAGTCTACAAGCTTCTTTCTCGATCGTAGTGGGCTATTATAACTGCTAGAGCATTCACAAAGTGAGGGGAATTGAAGTTGAGATGTTCTCTCGAGTGTGACCATGAGTTATTCCTAGCACATCCGAACTTCGATCCATATGGGATAGCAAGGAAGATAATTTCCCAGAATACTCACATGTGCCTTCATTAGAAGACTTTTAGATGAAGTGCAAAAGTGAGTACGAAGTTAGAAAGAAAGACTTTAGCAAATTATCGGTGCAACAAGTGTTTGATTATGGATTAGCGTGGATACCTACAGATCTCATAGACAATGGGCCTGTGTTACTTGACTCATACCACTAGATGGGAGGGGATAGAGTTTCTATTTAGGAGAACATTGGTGGCTGCCACATGATTGAGGAGAGATCTGCACAGCGCTTCTGGTCAACACCTTGAAATGGTTGGGCTTGACAAAGGGATATTGCCTCGATGAAGCTTTCATGAATCAGATATATCTCAGCGTAGGAGACTCCATTAAAAGGAAACACAAGAGATAAAGCAATAGAAGGCCTAAAAAGCTTAAAGTGCACAAAAAGTCTCATACACATGAAAAGGTCACTTCTAGATATGGTGCTAGTTCCGAATTCTCTAACATCAACTCACCACACTTCACCAAATTCTCCGAACCTCAAAGAAGATATTTTTCATTCCTCCATTTAATCCAGAATTTTTTTTTCTCTCTCATCCACTCCGATCTTCACCTCTTCCTAAAGAAATGCTAATGTTGCAGATGGCGAATTTGAAAGAGCACTTTGTCTTTGGATAATTCGGGAAAGACGAAAATCACAACACTATATTAATTTCAGATGGAGAGGAACTAGAGCACGAGATGGTGGTGCATTCAACAAATTATCATTCTCTAAGAAGCAATTTCTCAAAAAGGTTAGCCTCACAAAGAAGTCTCGAAAGCTTTAGACGAGACCCAACTTGGAGCACATGACTTACAATACGTTGCTCCTAAGTCTTGGCAAAAACAGACAAGACCTAAAGTTTCTAAGGTGACTTCAAGGTTGATTATTGAAGAATCAAGGAACATTTTTGTTGAGGTATCGGTTCTAATAGAAGGAAAGAAAAAGAGCAAGCTTACAAAGAGAGAATATAATAGTGACCAAAGTGCTGATAGGTCAAACCACTACTGAAGGATTAAAGCAAGACACACTGACACTAATAAATGCTTTATTCTTCAGCTTGACAAAGAGAAGGAAGAAAAAGATGAAATTCAAAAGAAAGTTTCCCAGTTGTGTGAGATCATTGCTAAGGTTTCCAAACCTTTCTCTCAGCCACTTTCAGCACACGAACAGGTGAGTGATCATCTGATGCAAGAAGTGGAAAATGCAGGTAACCGAGTTAGAGCTATTGACGAATGTAAGAGCCTAATCATTTGCCAAGCTTCTGTACAGCTCAAGGAGGTGCCAGCTCGTCTAAAGGTTATGAAGGATGCATTAGTTCAGCTGAAGAAATTTGTGATAAGCATGGTAGATATGAATACAGTGGTTGAAAATAACCTGGGCACTTTGGTCGAGATAAATAAGTTGTCGAAGGAGGTTTTGATTGTAGAATGAATTATGCCTGATTGATAGGTTGAAAAGGGGAAGCATCTTGAATTCACAGTCTCTTTCCAGTTGGAGATCTTCAAAATTATACTGAAAAGAATGTGGGTGCTCGAGGATATGGCATCATCACTATCAAGCAATGTAATTGGTTTCACCAATGAGGAAGTGGTTGGGAATGTTTCTTCATATAAAAGGACCATTCCCAACAAAGTGCCTGAATCCCTAGAAGGCTCTCATATGATGATTCAAGAGAGGATTGATGAAGCTATTAGGCCTTTCACGATGAATTCAATCAAGAAAGCCGGTAATGCTTTGTAATCGACATCAAGAAGTTCAGGCCTAGTTGGAAGGAGGTGGAAGCGAATATTGAATTTTTGAATGAAGGATTGATGTAATTTAAGACAGAGAAAGAAGTTGTTGCTAAAACAGATGGGAAATTTCTGAACTATATGTTTGAAAAGTATATTTAATATCAAAACAAAAAGAAAGTGAAGAAGTTACAACTGGAAGATCTTCCTTCTTCTTTTCTTTCTTCTCTTATTTCTTATGTTCCTGGATGTAATTGTAAACTTAAAAGTTATTGGTTTAAAAACCATTACTTTAAGTTATTTGGAATGACTCTTTGAGTTAAGTGAAAAATGTGCACAATTTTAGATTAAACTCGTGATGCATGTCATTAAGAGAGGAATTAGGGGAAGATGATTTCCAGATGTTCTTTTTACTTCTTGTTTATGTTCTAGTTCAGTTATAGTCTCCCATTTGTAATTTCCCCTCTACATACTATAAGTAGAGGAAGAGCCTACAAGTTAAAGAATCAAAATTTGTAATCAACATTCTTCTATTCTAGAATTTGAGCTGAAACCCCTATTTTTCTCGCAACTAGAGGAATATAGAGGAGATTCTCGGAGAACTTTGTGTCAATGGTGTATTTTTCTTCTTACTTTCTTTCTAGATCTATTCATAAACTTTGTGTTATTTTAGATCTAGATATGAAGGTTTCCTTTTCTTTCAATTCGATGCTTAGTGATATATTTGTTTTATTATATTTGCTTGCAATCGACTTTGTAAACTATTGCTTGGGTTACACATCCTCTCTACTTTCTTATGTTTCATATTATTTTCCTTTTCTACCTTTTTTCCTTTCTTTTATAGATGCTTACTTGCTACAGTAACCGTATAGCTATGGTTCATGAGCTACACAGATTAAAGTAATACCCAAAAATATATATTAGGATATATAACTAACAAAATATTACATGGGAGCGTCACCATAAATGAGGGAGATTTATCTCATGATTGCCTAGGTCTTCAACTATGTAGAAAATATAGCCAACAATTTTTGGCAACTCCGCTTTAGGGAACAACTATATTTGTAGATCGAGTGTTTTCCCATTCAAATTTCAACTTGGTTTAACATCCATTCAACCTATCTCATTAAGGAACAAGGAAGGACTAATCATTTCTACAGATTACAAAATCAATTCAATTTCAGTCATCCTCCTCAAGTTAGAAGCCGCAGATCTAGTCTCTCACCGGAAGAAGTGTACATACCCATCCGATTCGAGATCATCTTCATCATATTTCAGCAGCTAGAATTATTCCTCAAGTCTACTCTTGGACAAGATGTGCCCCATTCATTATACACAATTAGAATCAAAACTAAATTGTACATGCTCCATGGGGAGCATCTTTTGGGCCACTGAACTTGACTCCACCTATGCACGATCTGCCTAAAGGGTCCAAAAATAATTTCCCTAAATTCTTTGGAGATGACAAGAAAAATCCAGATGATCACTTGGTAACATTCTTCATATCTTGTGGTGTGCTTGTAGTGGAGCATGAAGATGTCTCATTCATACTTTTCATTGAGACTCTCCATGATTTGGCTGGAGAATGGTTCTATCGGTTAGCCCCTAGAACTATAACAAATTGGGCGTCCATGCGAGAACAATTTTTGAAAAGATTCAAGCTTGTAGAAGATGCTAGCACATTGATCACTCAACTAATGCAGTTAAAGAAGGAACCAAATGAGAACATGCGGGACTTTATTGCAAGGTTCTAAAGGATTTTATATAAAATCCCCACTTCTACTGCGCTTAGTGATGAAAATCAAAAGACATTTTTTATAAATGCTCTGTTGCCCGAAGTTGGATATCAGCTACGGAGGGAAAGACTTGTGAATCTACTAGAAGCACAAAATGCTACTATAGAGGTTGAAGATGACTTGATCATGGCTGGAAAAATCAGACAATCACCCCACAAAGGTGATGGAGCTTCTTCAAGTACTTCCAACCCTTTTCTGCAAAGGTTGGCTAACGACATGCTTTGCAAATCAAGAAGCATATATCTCAAGGAGGAAATGTGACTCCTTCAATAACATCTCCTGCTCGGACCTTTAATGGTCAAAATCAAAATCAAAATAGACTTACTACTACACAACAATGGTTGGTAATTGAAGTTTCTCCAATGAACAATTTGGAAACTAATGAAGAATATATTGGCATTGGTGAATCATTTGATGGTGAGGACTTTGTAGATCCCACTGACGATTCCAACATTGGTTAACTGGACTATGAATCTGACAAGGGCTATTATGAATCTTTTGAATATTATGATGGTCACACATTTGCGGTGTTCACAAGGTCCCAAACACACCAAAATGTTGAAGCATCCACAAGTGGCCAAAGAAGAGAAAGAGAAGATCCTAGGCCAGATGTTACTATCCTAAAAAGAGGTAGTATGCTACCTTCTTCATTAGCTCCCAAGGATAAGCATGCAAGTTCTTTCAACCCATAACAAAGGGCCAATGTGCATCTAGTGAAGTAAGTCAAGATTTTGACATTATTGATCACATTAAAAATACCAAGGTTCAGATGTCAGAAGCTGAGTATTTGAGGGCGTTTCCTGATCAACTAAATAGGTTGGTTAAGTATGTGCAAAGTAATGGTCCCAATACTCCAACAAATAGTGTTTCACGGGGTATCTTGTCTAGTCCGAAGATTACTCCTCCTTCAAACAATGTGGCTGTAAGCTCTTCTCCTACTACATTGAAAAGGATCAATCCATTCTATGTGTCATTACTTATTAATGGTTATAAATTAAGTAATTACATTCTAGATTCTGGAGCTTCTGACAATGTGATGCCTACCAAAGTTGTTGATTCTTTGGGTCTCACATTGACAAAAACTGTTGGAAGATGTTATTCAATGGAAAGACAAGTACCTCTGGTTGGGTAAATCAAAGATGCGTAGGAATTACTTGCTTCATTCCAAGAAAAAAGATTAAAATAGATTATCCTTGTAACAAGTATCCTAGTATCTTATGGTATGATGTTGAGTAGGAATTTTTGTAAATAATTGGGCAGAGAAGTCAAGATGGATTGGTCTTGTGCACACATACCAATCAAGGGAGTTAATAAGAAGTTAGAACCTGAGAAGAAATCCAAGTACATAGTATCAAAATCTGAGGATCCTAGATCTCAGATCTTATTTCAAGAATCTGATCACAAAGTCTATTATCTAGAAATGGATAAAGAAGAAATTCAACTTATGATCTAATAGCCATATCAACTGGATAATAAGGTTTGGTCTCTGGAATTTGATGGTAGTTGTTCATTTGGATCCATTTTAGGGGTTGTTTTTATTTCTCCTGAGGGAAAGGTGCATGCACATTCCTTCAAGTTAATGTTTGAAAATACTAACAACACAGTGGAATATGAAGCAATGTTGTTAGGTATGGAGAAGGCAAGAACAATGGGAATCAAGATCTTACACGTAAAGAGAGATGCCAAGTTGATTGTTAAGCGTAGATATGAGGTATGTACCAAGTTAAAAGGATAAACTTCGGCATTATAGAGACCGGGTCTACTCTACTATCCTATATTTTTCAGCTTTCTCAGTATCCTATATTCCGAGAGAGCAAAATTCTAGAGATGATTCACTTACAAAGGATCTGTAGCTTTATTAAATCCATATCAGCCACCCTTATTCTTCGATAGGGGATTACAAAGTTGAGATGGTCTTCCACCCAAAGGTTCCTGATAACTTCAAACAATGGCAGGTTTTTAATGATGACAAGTAGATTACTACATTTCTCCAACAAAAGGAAAACTTCAAAGAAATATACTATGAGGGAAGCAACTCACCTCAAAGAAAAACTATCATGGGAGAAACAGATGCAAAGGTCTCGGAAGTCAAGAGATTATCTAGCTTAAGGAAAATAAAATTCCTAAAGGCTTAGTATCTCTTCCAAATGTTTGACAAACATGATCGATGCTTAAAAATAATGAAGTAAGTGGGCAAGGTTCTTCCTCTGATACAAAGTTATTGAATTTGGGAGCAAACAATGATCTCAAATTAGTAAATTTGGGTAAGTGTTGTTCAGAGGTAGAAATAGAAGATTTTACAAAGCTTCTTAAGAAATATATGGATGTTTTTCCTTGGTCTTACCAGGATCTAAAGACCTACCAGCTGTAGAAGTACAACCTATATCCCATTAAAGCAAGAACAAAAGCCTTTCAAGTAGAAGCTGCAGTGACATAACTCTACTATTTCAGGGACTATCTTTGTATAAATCCAGAAGCTCTTAGATGCAAAGATAATTTATCCCATACATCAATATGAATGCTTAGCCAATATAGTTCCTATGAGAAAGAAGAGTGGTGAGATTAGGTTGTGCGTTGATTTTCGCAACCTCAATCAAGCCTCCTTGAAAGACAACTACCCCATCCCCATCATGGACCACACTTTGCAGGTCGTTATTGGATCTGAAATGTTATCCATGCTTGATGGTTTTTTAGGATATAATCAAGTCAAGGTGGTTGAGGAGGATCAATATAAAACAACATTCATTGTACACCTTGGGGAACTTTTTCTTATCAGAAAATGCCTTTTGGTTTGATCAATATTAGAGCTACATTATCAATATTGGAGCTACGTTTCAAAGAGCTATGGATTTAGAATTTTATCATCTCAAGGATGTAAGGATAGTATTATACCTCTATGATTTGATAGTCTTTTCCAAGGAAAAAACAACACACAATTCAAATCTGGAAGAGGTTTTCATCCAATGCGTAAAACATGGTATTTCTCTTAACCCTAAGAAATCTATTTTTGCAGAATAACAAAAGGGAAGCTACTAGGGAATATTATCTTAAAGGAAGGAACCAAGATAGATCATGAGCTTGTCAAATCTATCCAGACTTTACCATTTCCAACATCCAAAAATGTAGTTTTCTCTTTCTTCATAAGGTAAACTTTCTTAGAAAATTCATTCCTGACTTCGCTGAATTAACTTGTCATATCTCAAATATGATGAAGAAGACACATGATTTCAAATGGAGCAGCGTAGGGAAGGAAGCATTTGAGAAAATTAAAGAGGCCCTGTCAAAAGCCCCAGTCTTGGTTTCACCTGACTTTAGTAAAGAATTTATTCTTTATTGTTATTCCTCTGAACACACAATGTCAACAATCCTGATGCAGAAAAATCAGGAGGATGTAGAAGATCCGATTGCTTTCATGAGCATGCCTTTAAAATCTTATGAGTTGAAATATACTTTGATGGAAAAACATGCATATGCAGTGGTAAAGGCATGTAAGGCATTCAGGTATTATATTCTTGCCTCACATACTGTGGTCCTGGTTCCAGATACTGCGTAGTGAAGTCTATCCTCACCCAACAAGAGTTAGGGCTATTAAGAGGCACATGGGTGACGAAGGTGTTGGAATATGACCTAGATATAAATCCCACAAATCTGGTTCAAGGAAGAGGTTTATGCGAATTGATGACTGTAATGAAAGGAATAGAACTAGAAGAAAGTCAATATTTGCATATGGTTCTTTTTATAGGTCTAGTGGAATAATGGTATAGTAATATTTCATATTTTCTAACTTATGGAGAATTCTGGATCAACTTTCATGAAAGGAAAAGAGTACTATTAAACTAATATCCAAGGACTTTTTCCTTTGGGAAAATGGTTTATATAAAAGAGAAATTGATGGTGTGTTTCTCCGATGTGTAGATAAAGCTCAGCAAGATCAGATTTTAAAACAATTTCATAATATGGCTTGTGGTTGTCATTTCTCAGCCTGAGTCACTACACACAAGATCCTCTGAGCAAGGTATTACTAGCCCACACTTTTTCAAGATATTGCAGATTGGGTGTCTAAATGCCAAGCATGCCAACACTTTTTTGGGCATGTAAAATTGCTCGCATTACCTTTAAAACCAGTTGTAATTGAAGAACCCTTCCAATAATGGGGCATGTATTTTATTGGTATGCTCAACCCGGCCTCCAGTGTCGGTCATCATTACATCCTGAAATCTAGTGATTATTTCACTAAGTGGGTAGAAGTCATTCCTGTTAAGAATGCCACTTCCACAGAGGTGTATAATTTTATAAAAGAAAATATTGTTATTAGGTTTGGTTTTCCTAGTAAAATAGTAATGTATAATGCTCCCAATTTGTCTTCTGAGGAGCTGGTCAAGTTTTCCTACACTCATGGAATTCAATTGGTACATTCTTCTAATTATTACCCATAAGGGAATGACTAAGATGAATCAAACAATAAGAATCTGGTGACTATCATGCGAAAATTAGTGACTGAAAATCAAAGGACTTGGCACAAAAATTTGTTTGATGCACTGTGGGAAGATAGAATTACACCAAAGAAAGCTATAGGCATGTCCCCTTTCTAGTTGTTATATGGGAGAGACGCAGAATTGCCTCTTACCTTGGAATTTCCTACTTTACAACTTTCTAAAGCTCTGGAGGATGCTACATTCACTGATGCCATTGAAAAGAGGATAATGTATCTGACTGAATTGCGAGAAGTACAGGTTCAAGTAGCAGACAGATTGTCAGAGCATCAAAGGAAGGTGAAGGTGATCTTCGACAAAAAGGCTAGAGAAAGAAAGTTTGAGATCGGTGATTGGGTCCTGTTATGGGACAAAAGAAGAGAAACAAAAGGCATGCATGGGAAGTTTGATTCACTTTGGAAAAGGCCTTTTGTGATAAAGAAGATTGTCGAGAAAAATAGCTTCATCCTTTCTCACTAGGATGGAATTGAACTGCCGTTTCCTTTCAATGGGAAACATTTGAAGCTTTTCTGGATCTAAGAGTGCAGGGTAAAACCTGTATGTATATAAATAAACTTTGTTTTTTTCTTTGTTTTTCGGTGTTGTGTTGTTTTTATTTTCCTGACCCCGAGCTCAATGGACAAGATACAAAACTAGAGATGCCGGGATCTCCTCTTTACTCCTGTCTTTTTACAGAGGCAAAGATGTCCACAGATGGAGCCAATTGGTGTCCCCATATTTCACCTTGAAATCTTGGACTACCCATTTGAAACAATTTTGTTATTTTTTAAAATAATGTGTCTTTGTTGTGTTTTTATTGTCATAATATGTCTGTATTATTTTAGGATATTACCAGTGTATCATATGAGCTAATTTTGACAAATACCCAGATGTCGAAACTTGTTTTATCCCTCCGCCAAGTTTTGTCTGCGGGAGATTTTTATTTAATTATTTATTAAATAAAAAGTGCCCCGTTTGAAGTAAATTGTGCTCCGAATTTTCGCATGCCAGTATTCACATGTATCAATAGGTTTTTCATTATAAATGAATTCTGAGCTTTATTTGCAACTTTTGGAAACTTTTTTCACTTTTATTTATTTCTTTTATGTTTTTCTTTATGTTTTTCTTGAGCTTTTCTCCTTGGTTTCTCTCGTGAAATTCCCGAGGTCAATAATTTCACTAGTATAGTCTGTTTAATTTCTCGAAGCATCTGGAGATCATCTACCAACATAGTGCTAGAAGGAATCAACCTCAAAATGCAAGCTTCTAACAAAAAAAGATGAAGTCATGCACAAAAATCCTCTCCTAGGCAAGTTGCACTTTTTGGGAATGAATAGGACTAAGTCAGCAGTGGGATTTTTGGTAGCGACAGGTAGATGGGAATTTATTACTTGCCTTATAGGGTGAATATTCCCATGAAGTCAAAGTCACTTAAGCCGTGATGAGAAAATTAGAGGTAGCGAGACAAGCGGGAATTTCTTCTTGTCCTTGCAAGGTAAAAATTCCCATTACGAAATAAAGAAAAATCACTTAAATCACCGATGGTAATTTTCCATCCGTCTAACAGATAAATTTTCCCATCAGAAAGTTTTATTCAGCCAAACAAGTTGCACTTTTTCAAAGGAGGCTAATTTTAATGCAAGTCACACTTTTTGGAAAGTCACTTAAGATACAAAGTGGGACAATTAGAAGTGGCAGGAAGGTGGCAATTTATTACCCGTGATGCGGGGAAAATATTCCATTATGGAAGTCAAACAACTTAAGTGAATAAAGGGTTTTTAGAGTTGCAATGTAGGGTGAATAATCCCATCAAATTTGACTTCTTAAATTTAGAAATCACCCATGCTAAAAAGTGACCCCTTTGGGCATTAAATAATGCTTTTAATGACATTTATTAATTGCTTTTACTCCTAATTTTGGTGCCATGGATAAATATAAGGTCAATGCATGATGTTAAGTCAAAGAGAATTGAAGAACGCATGCTTTAAATAAATAAAATAAATTTATTTAATGGAAGCCAAAGACATCATGCAAGAATATGTACCCAATTTGAGTAAATAAACATCATTGTTTATTAATTAATTTCAAGAATAAGGTGGAAATTATTAGAAATAGAATGTTGAGGGTTATATAAGCATGGGATGCCATAGTGAAGATGTAATTAGTTCTTTTTGCAAAGGATTTCAGCTCGGACAGTTTGGTGCCCAAGGAAGGAGGATTTTTGCATAAAAAGTGTCTTTCATTGATGGAAAGCTTTAAAGTTTAGTGCCTAGGGTTGGAGGAGCTTGATTTAAACTTGGTTAATTATCCGGATATTGGTATAAGTGCCTCGGTGAAGTTTAAAATATTTTTGCTTTCTTTGCATGTGAGCAAAGCCTCAAATTTTAGGGCAACGGGCTTTATATAAAGATTTTTGAGATAAAAATCAAGCCTTCATGCTCTAGATTTTGTTGTTATATGAATTAATCACAGTGCTTATATAAGTTAAAGGGAGCTCAAATCAATTTCGATAAATTGAATATATCTTCTAAATCTAAAGAAATTCACATATCTGCACCAATTTGAAAGAATTCTAGCAAAATTAAAAGAAAATGAGTTTCTCAAACAAAGATTGCTCCACCATGATAAAGCGGGATGAAAGAGAAGGATCAGCGGAATTATTTATTACATCCAGATTTTTGATATCGGTAATACAGATCTAGGCCCCGACTTCTCTCTAAATTGATTGACCGATCCAGGATGGAAAGACATATCTTTCCCAAGCCGGATAGATGAGGCGTCTTGTCAAAGGATCCTATTTTTGAGTGCTACCTCTGTAGATGACTATGCTTGAATGCAATAAATATTACAAGGTTGTCAATGATGGATTATTCTACAAATTCATTTTCAAGTTAAACAGTTGATCGAAGACCAATAGGGTTAGCAAGGAAGCTTGGGAAGTCAGTATTCAAACATGGTTGTATCCTCATCCAATTTACAAACTTTACATACCTCAGGGTAACCGGATTTTCAAGAGAACTAGTAAAGTTTCCCAAATATCCAAGCAAAAAATTGGTCATCATGGATTTTTGTAAACAACTCATGGAGATGCATGACCTACAATCAAAGTAGCACAAGTCTACGGGCTTATTTTTTATCACAAAGTGGGTTATTACAACTTGTCAAAGCATTCACAATGCGAGGGGAATTGAAGTTGAGATGTTCTCTGAGTATGAGCATGAGTTCTTCCCATCATGGCTGAAATTTGATCCATATGGGGTAGCAGGGAAGACAATATCCTAGGAATACTCACATGTGACTTTATTAGAAGACTTCCGAATGAAGTGCAAAAGTGAGTACGAAGTCAAAAAGAAAGACTCTAGTAGATTATCGGTGCACAAGTGTTTGATTATGGATTAGCATGGATACTTGTGGATCTCATTGACAATCGGCATGTGTTACTTAAATCATACAACCATATGGGAGGGGATAGAGATGCTCTTCAGAGAACATTGGTGGCTTCCACACGATCGAGGAAAGATCTGGCTACGGTTCTAGTCAACGCCTTAAACTAGTTGCTAACAAAGGGATATTTCCTTGATGAAGCTTTGATGAATCAGATCAACCTCAGTGCAAGATACTCCTTCAAAAGGAAGAATGATGGAGAAAGCAATAGAAGGCATAAAAATCTTAAAGTGCACAAAAAGTCTCATACACAAGAAAAGGCCACTTCTACGGCTATGGTGCTAGTTCCGACTTCTCCAACGTCAACTCACCACACTTCACAAGACTATGAACCTCAACAAGATATTGGCTTTCCTTTGTTGAATCTAGAAACATTTGTGTTCTCTCCTTAGCCACTTTGATCTTCACCTCTTCCTGAAGAAATGCTAAATTTGGAGATGGAAAAATTTGAAAGAGCATTGTTTTGGATAATTCAGAAGACGGTAGTCACAACATTGTATTAATTTTGGATAGAGAGGAACTAGGGCACGAGATGGTGGTGCATTCAATGAATTCTCATTCTCCAAGAAGTAATTTCTCAAAGTGGTTGGACCCACGTCATCCAAAGCTAGAGAGGAGATAAAATTGGAGGAAAATGACTTGCGAGTTGCTCTTGAGTTTGGTTGGAAAGGATAGAAGACCTAAAGTTGCTAAGGTGACTTCAAGGTTGATTATTGAAGAATCGGGAAAAATTTTGCCGAGGTATCGGTTCAACAAAAGGAAAGTAGAAGATTGAGCTTACGGCAACATATATAATAGTGACCAAATTCCTATAGGTCAAACCACTACTTTGAAGGATTAAATCAAGACACATGTAGACACTAATAAATGTTTTATTCCTTAAACTTGACAAAGAGAAGGCATAAAAATATGAACTTTAAAAGAAATTTTCCCAGGTTATGCAAACATCATTGCTAAGGTTTCCAAACCTTTCTCTCATCCAATTTCAACACATGAGTAGGTGAGTGATCATCTCGATGCGGGAATTGGAAAATGCATGTAACCAAGTTAGAGCTATAAAAAAATGGAAGATCTTAATCATTCGCTAAGATTCTCGTATAGCTCGGGGAGGTGCTAGTTTTTCTTAAGGTTATGAAGGATGCATTAGTTCATTGAAGCAACAGTGATAAGGACGGTAGATATGAATACAATTGCTGAAAGTAACCTAGGCACTTTGGTCGAGATAAATAAGCTGTCGAAGGAGGTTTTGATTGCAGAATGAATTGTGCTTGATGGATTGGTTGAAAAGGGGAAGCAAATTGAATTCCCAATTTATTTCCACTTGGATATCTTAAGAATTATGCTGAAAAGAATGTGGGTGCTCGAGGTCATGTGGCATCATCACTATCAAGCAATGTAATTGGTTTCACCAATGAGGAAGTTGTTGGGAATGTTTCTTCATACAAAAGGACCATTCCGAACAAAGTGCCTCGAATCCTGGAAGGATCTCTTATGATGATTTAAGAGAGGATTGATGAAGCTATTAGGCCTTTCACGATGAATTCAATCAATAAGCTGGTAACGCTACAATCGGACATCAAGAAGTTCGGGCCTAGTTTGATAGAGGTGAAAGAAAACATTGTAGTTTTGAATGAAGGATTGCTTTACTGCAATTCAAGACAGAGAAAGAAGTTGTTGCTAAAATAGATGGGAAATTTCTAAACTATATGTTTGAAAAGTATATTCAATATCAAAACAAAATAAAGTGTAGAAGTTACAACTAGCAGATCTTCCTTCTTATTCTTTTTCTTCTCTTATTTCTTATGTTCCTGGATGTAATTGTAAACTTAAAAGTTATCAGTTTAAAAACCATTACTTTAAGTTATTTGGAATGAATCTTTGAGTTATGTGACAGATGTGCACAATTTTAGATTGAACTCATGATGCATGTCATTAAGAGAGGAATTAGGGAAATATGATTGCTAGATGTTCTTTTTACTTCTTGTTTATGTTCTAGTTCAGTTATAGTCTCCCATTTGTAATTTCCCCTCTACATACTATAAATAGAGGAAGAGCCTACGGGTTAAAGGATCAAAATTTGTAATCAACATTCTTTTGTACCAAAGTTTGAGCTAAAACCCTTATTTTCTGCAAGTAGAGGAATATAAAGGAGATTTCCAAAGAACTTTGTGTCAATGGTGCATTTTTCTTCTTACTTTCTTTCTAGATCTATTCATAAACTTTGTGTTATTTTAGATCTAGATCAAAGGTTTCCTTTTCTTTGAATTCGGTGCTTAATGATCTATTTGTTTTAGTATATTTACATGTAATCAACTTTGTAAACTATTGCTTGGGTTGCACATCCTCTCTACTTTCTTATGTTTTCTATTATTTTCCTTTTCGGTAGTTTTTTTCCTATGGTTCATGAGCTCACGCTTAAAGTAATACCCACAAATAGATATTAGGATATATAATTGAAAAATCTTACATGAGAGCCTCACCGGTAAATGAGGGAGATTTATCTCATGACTTCCTAGGTTTTCAGATATGCAGAAAATCTAGCCAACAAGTTCTGAACATTGTAATGTTTTTCAATTCAATAAGTGCTTTCATGTACATGATCCGGTTTACCGATATTTCCCAGTTTTATTTCATTTTGGAAGGGTTGGACCTTCAGAAAGGTAGATGTTGGTTACATTCTTTGGAATCCATGGCCAATGGAAAAGAGCAAGGCAATTATTTACAAGCTAGCATGCAGCTTTCCTGCAGGATCACCAGAAATGTTGACAATTTTTACACTTGTGTGAAAATGGGAAACTTGAAACTTCGTTACGATGGATAGCATTGGTGAAGTGGACCTAAGCTAGGGGAGTTTCTTTCAGTCAATATTGTTTCTATTGAATTAATTAATGATTACATGAAATCTACAACTATGTGTGCTATTACAAAATGTAACAAATCACATAGTCTGCAATTTCATGACAATATTTAGCAGAGAACACAAAGTCCCAAAGGAAAACTATGTTATCTTGATGAAAACATGAAATTGCATAATAGATGAAGTGTTAAGTTTTGGAACATCAATCACAACTACAGATTGTAGCAATAAAAGTTCATTGCTAAATGATTAAATGTTATTTTATGTTCTCTCCTTCATGGTTAATACATTCAATTATATTATTGAGTTGTTACAATCCATATAGAAATTTGAAATGTAGAAATAAATACACAACTCAATTTTAGAATTCAATTTTTTATTCATAAGGAATTTCAAATGTTCCCACACAAGTTGTGGGATGTAACTAAAAAAAAAAGTATAGCTACTCAAGAAAGAGGCACATATGCATGAAAGAGAAAATAGACGAGTATGAATGAACCCATCATTACCTTGGGGGTTTATTCTACAGTTGAGGCTTCTCCATCTCCAACTTTGATCCCCTCTCATCTTGATTGTTGAAAGCACTGTACCTGAAAAGAAGAAAAGAGAAAAAATCTATATCAAGGTTAATCCATATTCCTATACTATCCAAATTCGTGCATATGGATATCTTAACAACATGAGATATAGATTACATGAAGATCAAACAACATACATGATTTACTCACTCATAAAGAAGGAGAAAGAAGAAAAGAAAAACCATTGACATAAGAGAGGCCAAAAAGCCTAAATATTTTCTAACTATTTTCTTAAGTGTGCAGGTATAGGTTACAGCCAAGAAGAAATAAATCATGTCTTACAGTCCTCACTATAGATAAAGATTGCAGAGTTCAATGAATTCTATCCTATGGTACATGAAGTAGATAATTCACAAGTACATACTGGTATGAAGGAATAATGTAACTCAAAATTCAGTAGCTATTCTAGAAATAGAATAAGTTACAATACAGATTGAGAAGAGACTTGCAAATATAAGTACATGTTTAAGAATGCAACCCAA
Source organism: Taxus wallichiana var. yunnanensis (assembly GCA_018340775.1). NCBI lineage: Eukaryota > Viridiplantae > Streptophyta > Pinopsida > Cupressales > Taxaceae > Taxus > Taxus wallichiana. The sequence continues at coordinate 421,423,253 of CM031244.1, read as the reverse complement.
AAGTGAAGAAGAAGGATCAGAATTTAAAGGCTGAAGTTAATCTGAAAGATAATCCCAAGCAAAATATTTCCAATGATTCCTCAAAATATCAATGACCCTAGTCTCTTGGTTGTCTTCTAAATTATTACTAATGGTCATTTCTTTTCCTATCTCAACAATTACTTGTTTAGTCTCTTTCAAAATGGAAAGTTTTGTTTCAGTAATCAAATATTTCAAGGGACAAGCTTGAGGCTATAACATGTGAATAGTAGTATTTTTTTTTCAAGGAATACAACCTTGGCTAAAGGATAATGAAAATAAGTGGTTGTATACCATGGTAACCATAGATCTCTTCACAATCTTTAACAGAAATGTCAGTTACTAAGGTGGTGTTTTCTTCAGAGTTCAAAATAGTCATTTTTGTAGCCACATTTTTGGTTTCCATAGCCATAGTTCTAGTTTCCATAGCCATAGTATCATCTTCATCAAACATTAGGTATGGCTCAACAATTTCTTCCATATGATTTTTCACTGCAATGGTGGCCAGATAAGAAGAACTCATGTTGTTAGTATCTGAAAAATCTACCCACACACATTCACAAACATCCACATATGGTTGGGTAGGAGGATAAAGGGAAATATTCTTTGTTTTTTTCCCATTTTAAATAGTCATTTTTCTTGACCTATAGTCAATGTATGCAACAACAATAGCTAACCAGGGTCTTTCTAAGATGACTGTGTGTATCCCAAATTTCAAGCTTTAGGTTGTAAGACCATAAAATATATAGGATACTCCCAAGATTCAATCGTGACCATAACATCCTCAATTACTCCATCTGGTACAACAATAGATTGATCTGCCAATTGGAGGACAATATTGGTTGGTTGCAATCCTGTCAAGGACAACAAATTAAACATATATGTTGTTATGACATTGATGGTAACACCAAGATCCAAAAGAATGTTAGATATTGACTGACCATTCACAAAAATATTAATGACCGGACTCCCAGGATCCCCATATTTTGGTGAAAGAAGCTTTGAAGCGACAAGGTCAGTTGGATTTCCTTCTACTTTGATTGTTTTTGGGTATTTCTTCTACCTCCTGGTGTCTTTATACAATGGTTTCTAATGGTCATGTTTAGTTCAAATTATTTCTTATAGAAGAGGGACTTCAATTTTTATCTTTTTCAACTCTTGAACTAATGTTGTTTCTTCCTCATTCTATATTTCTTTTAATCTTTATGGAAAAGGAGCTGCATGCACATTCTTATCTTTTTCCTGGTTATTCCTAATAGCTCATTCTTGTGAAACATGTCTAGTTTCGTCACTTTCCTCAAGCATTTCAATGATAACTATAGGAAGATTGTTCACTGTTCTTCTCTATCTCAATCTGCAAGTTTCTAATGGCATTTACATGTATTGTCTCACATTGTCTGCTTCATTAATTAAATATGTTTTTTTTTTGTTTTTGGGGTTTGAGACAGGCTGGGATAGAAGTTGAGTTTGTGTTGCTTTCCCTTGCTGATAATTTTGTTGTGGTGGAGGCATTAAATCTTGTTTTTTTGTAAACCTCCTTGGCTGATTAGAATTATGTTGGGGTGCCCATTATTGGTTTGGCCATGGTGGTGCATTAGCTGGTGGTGCCCAACCTTGCTGATTATATGGAGGCATCCATGGTGGTGGCTATGGGTAAACCATCTAGTTTGGTGGTGTCTAATTAGGTTGTCCCCAAGTTAGTGGAGGATCCTGATTGGGCCATGACATCATCCAAGGGTTCTGGGTAGTTATAGGGGCATAAGTAGACTTGTTTTTGATATCTACATGAATTTTACCTCTGCATTTACTTGAGTTATGGAATTTAATGTTTCTTTTAACAGAGGTAGGAGAGTACAATAATTGGTATCATGGTCATAGACATCACATATCAGACACATTTCTATGATATCAAAGGACATTCTTTCAAAGGATGTCTCTTCCCGCATCAAGGAAAATATATGTCTAAAGTATTTTTTTTAACTTTGTTATTAGCTTTTAGCCCATCTATGGTTGAAGTTAACTATGAAAATACAAATGTTGTCATGTTGGCCATTTCCTCTAGAAGTTCTGAGGTACATAGGGATTTAGTTGATGTTTTCCTTTGTCTAAGGCTTCGCCTCATTCTATAGTAACTCCTACAAAACTCAACAAACTGTGCCATGGAGAGTTTTTGTACATCACCTCCTCCCATGAGATGGAGGGATTCTTTGGTTTCATCATCAAGTCCTTTAAGGAAAACTATCTTAGTTATTTCTGCATTCAACTCATAACCACTTCTCCTATGGACAAAAAGAAATATGTCCAAATAATCCTCCATATTTTCATCTTCTTTTTGTTCATCTAAAAGAAATCTTCCCTCTTATCTCTTCCCCTACAGTAGTCTTGGTATTTTTCTAGAAAGGAAGTCTCCATCTTCTCCCATGAATGAATGGATTCAGAGGGAAATCCCATAAACCACCTCATGGCAGAGTCTTTGAGGGTGGAAGGAAAAAGTTTGAGTTTCTAGTTGTCTATTTTATAGTCATATGTTTGGAAAAGGAATTTGAATTCAAAAAGAATTTTTCTGGATATTCTGTAGACATTCCTAAAAAGATAGGGATAATGGATGGATAATTTGTTTTCATAGGTGCATCCTCATCCTCACTTAAGACAATGGGGTAAGCAAAGGTTCTACCCAAGGTTCTATCATCATCATTCCCATTGTTTCCCATTTCAAAAAGTTGCTCTAGTTTCTAAATAAGATGATGTAGACTCTTCAATATCACTCCTAAAAATTCTATTAGATTTAGTGTCACTCTCAATGTTTAATACTTATGACCCTAAGTTAGAGATATTATTTGAATATTTTGAGGTATAAATATCCCTTGAGCATCACATGACCTGTGCATCAATATTTATTATGTAAGCAAGGCTTAAGACTGTTACTCATTGCATAGCTCAACTTCACTAACACCCATCACATGTAATGTGAATAAAATGGTATGTTTTTCTTATGGTTATCCGCAACAATGACACTTAAAATATTAGATCGTCATTACTTCCAATCATTTAATCATCTTGTTTAAATGTTGATGTCACTATGAACTAGGGTTGTGTCCAAGGTTGTATGAAGAGATGGATTATGTAAATAATTTTTGTTGTGGTTATGTATTTTTTGGGGGTTTCAATTGGTATTGTTCTTTTGTTTCTCTCTACACTATGGAAATTAAATACAGTTCTAAGATACCAAAATGAAAGGAAAAATTTAGGAAATGCATTTAATCTACTGAAAAAACATTGCTTTGTAATAAAATACTTTCAAAAGGAAATGCTTAACTGAATTGAAATGCTCACATGAAATAAATGATAGTAAGGAAATATACTAAAGCAAGGAAATATAAGACTGCATTCAAATAACCATTTAAATCAAGATATTGAAACTTAAACTTATCAGGAATAGAGATTATGCATGAAACCAATCCTCCAATCTCCTTAGTTATGTTGGCCCTTTCTCTCCTTTGGGATTGAGGTACTTAACACCAATGGATACTCAAAACAACATATAGATTATATTGATTCAAATTATTTCAGAACATACTCCATCATAATACTGAAGGAAACTATCAATTAATATTAAAAATTATATTGAAAACTACTAACTATGAAACAGTTTCAAGAAGGTGTCTTATAGACACAATCAATTATAGAATGTGCCACAAATCGTAGGCAAAAATTTAACTAAGAACAACCTCATAAAGTCTTAATGAAATCCTGCAATATAGCTATAAACAAGGTCCTCTTTTGTATGCTATTATGAGAAAATCCTTTAGAATGGCTTGGTGGAAATGAACTCGGTCTTCTTGATCGTGAATTGATCAAAATTGGCAAAAACACATTTTATCAACTTGCACATGTCATCACATTACTCAAAATGGAATTTAGTGGGAATTCCTATGGTCATTAGTTCATATGAGATAAGATAAGGATAAATGCATCAATCTTACTTTGGATACAACTATCTAGAACATCCCCCATACATTAATTAACATATTTAGGAGAAAAATATATAGCTATATGGATGATATAATAAGTCAATTTATGCACTCATCATCTTCTCGCATTTTAAAGGTAGATCCTTACAGTCTAATGGATGCATCTAAGTTCAATTTTTAACTTTAAGATCAATGTTCACAGGAAGGTTCTTAAAGGTGTTTAGCTTTCGACTAATATTCTAACATAACTTGTGTGGGTAAAATTAGAGGCATGTGAGTCAATGTATAAGTCTTACACAATACATTTCCAATGGATATTATACATATTTGGTCCAAAAATTATAGTGGTAGATGAGGCGGTCTAATCGAGACCAATTTGTAAGAAAATGATTAAGTGATTAGGTTAAAGGAAGGGAACAAGGGTTTCATAACCAGGTAGCATGAATGACAAACCCGAGGTTTCCAGGTTGTAATTTACTTATAAAAAATTGAAGAAAAAGATACAATACATGAACCCTTAACACATGGGTAAATTTCTAACCTTACAGGTAATGAGAAAGATCCAATACTTGGAAATCCTTTCATGTAGAGTTGGTAGGCTTGGCTAGAATCATGTCGAATCAGTATATCAAGCAAAATATTGATAAAAATGATACTTTTTAGAACCTTAGCACCAAAATACACATAGTGTGTAGTGAAAATAGAGGGTAGTGGTGGCAACAAGGATCCTCCATAATTTGAAGTTTCTTTATACCATCACCATTATTTCCTTCTTTATTTTTATCTATCATGGTTCCTTCCCTATTCTCATTTCTTATTTGTAGTATTCTATCTTACGTTGATCTCCATGTTCCTCCTCAAATATCCTTATTAATATTTCTTTCAAAAACCACATTTGTCTCTCTTTCTAGTTATCTAAGTATGCCTTAGATTTTGTCTCATTTTATTACACTTTAGAAAAATAGGAAAATTTCATTCATATTCCTGTTTCTAGATCTAGATCCCTAACATAGAGGAAAACATGATGGATGAAGGGAGAATCATTCCATATTGAAAATAAACAAAAAAATCTAGTAAAAGTGAGTCTAGATCTATACTTCATTATTTTACCATAATATATTAGTTTTCTAATGGTCCTTGCTACTTCTTCTATAATATTTTCAGCCCAATATTCAAAAGGAAGATGAGGAGTCAAACCAAGATCAAAATTTCATTTAGACATGCTTTGTTGTGATCAAATCCAGACCTTCATTTTTGGATAAAACGGATATTTTTCTCATAGGAACATGGCTTACCTAGCATGATTATGGAATAATTCTCCTTATTTGACAACCTTATGATGAAAAACCCTTGACAAAGTCTAAAATTTCCATATTACCATTAGATCTCCTTTTACGGTCCTCCCATTCTAAAAAATAGGCCAATTTTGGGCCTACTTACTTAGAAAATATCAACGAGAGTATGTTTAATGCTCAAATGCTCCATTAGAAATCAAATATTGAATTTTCATACTAAATTTTCCCATTCCTAAGTCATCCTAAGTTACATTACCTCAATGATAGTCGTAACCAAATTTATTCCCACAAAGACATCTTCACAATAACTACATTCAACTCCATGCTTGAAATCTTATAAATACTTTTGGCCTAATAGGATTTTCCACCCAAGGGTTTTTGAAAAATCTCCTCTCTCTCACCCTTAATTTATCATGCTAGAATATCAATATGAAATTTATTTTATACTTTACTAGAATGAAAAAAGGTCTTCATGTGATTTTATCTCTATAATTTAGGATATATTATTAAAAATGGCTGATTTTTTTCTTATAATAAAACCAAAAATTTCAATCCTATCCTCGAACTCATATTCAAAGGAATTTTCGAGACTACACACAACATTTTATTTAATAGGGATAACAAGTTATTAAGAAACTTTTAGTTCATATTATAGATATTCAACACAATATTACACTTAATTTTACATATACCCACATAAATATAGTCAAAAAAATCTCCATAAAATCCATCGTAATTTTATGAGATGTTTATTAGGAGAGAAGGAAGGAAGATAGGGTTCAATTCTTGTGTAAGAAGAGTTTGTGTAAAAATTTATAATAACATAAAATGGAACCTTTTACTCTAGAATTTGTATAGGACATCTCCAAAAGGAATTATGGAGTTTCAAAAGTTTCCTAAGGAAGGATTGTGAAAGAAAAGGAAATTATGAGAGAGATGAAGGAAGTGCACACATATTTGTTGTAGACTAATTTGTACAATATAATGTGTGTAAAATTTAATATAGATGACATTAGATTATAAGGTCTAAGATTTAGTTCTTACAAACATGCATAAAATGGATTCTTGTGAGTAGAATAATATAAATTCAAGTACAAGGATTAGACCAAAGTGACAAAAAAACATAGAGAACACATATGAGATGGAGTTTTTAGAATGGATAAACATCACTTGTATGTTGAATATAAGAGATCTACACCTGCATTATGAGGGGTCAACAATTTAAGAAAGGTCCACACATAAGTATACTAGAGACACTAATTGCTAGACTATTGGTGGGAGAAAATTGAATATATTCTGGATGATCATTTAGTGAAGACAAGTTGTAGAACAAAACATAAGGAATATCTATTGAAATGAAGAGGGAAATAAGATGAGTATTTGTGCTAGTGTAAATGTAGTCACAAAATCATGCACTTTAGACATTTATTTATCCTGGTTTCATACTACTATTTAGAAGGTTATTAAGTCAATAAAGTACTAATCAATCCCCGTCTTTTGGCCATCCTATTTTTATTTATTTATTCATTACAACCCATTTTTAGCCACAAGCGGAGTTTATTTTGTCCATTTTACATCATTTTAACCTCAAATTAGGGCACCGGGCGATCTTGGAGTGCCGTGGGTGCCCTGGTCCCACCAGGGGTGCCCCTATTCTTTTCAAACTTTCCCATCACTTTTTGGGCTCTTTCTATCCATTTGACATCTATATTTTCTCGTGGTCATCCTTTTTAGGGTTAATTACTGAAATTAGATCAAGATAACCCTATAAATATAAAGTTATGAGACCATAATGAGGGACCTAACATCACTTAATACTATCACTCCATCTAGAGTAGCATCCATCTATTACATTAGATATCACTTGCATCCAAGTAGCTCCATCAGCAAGGCTAGGAAATCTAGATCGCATTTCATAGGGGAGGGATTCTATTCTATTCTATTCCATGCACACATTCTATTACATTTTCTACACATAGTTATTGCACGTTACTTCATAAAGTGTGATTATCACAAGAGTAACCAAGGGAATTTTCACACACACTTGCACATAGAAATAAATCGTTTCTAAGATGTAGTGCAACGCTCAGTTAGTAAGTCCACCATTTTAGCTACTGAGGATAGTTTGACCCCTTCATGTGCATTATTATTTTTAGGGTTTGATGCTTGTTTTGGGATATTACAGGTTGTTTATTTAGCATGGAGTATTAGTGACATTCAACAAAGGAAAACAAATTTTATGTGACACATAGTGAGGTTTTCATACCACCTTCCAACCCTGTAAAAACTAGTTTTAGAGCTTTCACATAGACCAGGGTACCCAAATTTAATACCAAAGCATCTGCAGGTATCTCGATCCTCTGCCAGGCACCCCATTCTAGCTAGATCCTCTAGATCCACCCTTTTCGAGACTTCTACACAATGCTCATACTCCCGATTTTTCCAAGATTACGTATGTGACACTCTTTGATAGTCATATGTTATTAGTTGAGTTCTTTCCTCACTCTCTTGAGCATATTAGGTTTAGCAATTCCTTTTGCAAAGTTGTTTAGTTTGCTTTCACACTTCATTACTACATTTATTTACTTTATTTACAATTGTACATAGCTTAGATTAACTATCTATATACTATTTATCTAGTCCAATTGTTAGTTAATCATTTTGGTGAACCTGACATCTTATCATGGCTAAATATACTTCTTCTCCACCTCTTATCATTTTGCATTTTGATAGTTTTGGCTTTACCTTTGTTGACACTCTAGCTTACTTTTCTAGTTATGATCCTAGTCCTTTGCTTATTCATCTTCCATCTTCAGACATAGACCATACCGCTCTAGATGATGCTATTGTCACTTATATGCATACTATTGACCCTAATACTTTAGCGAGAGTTCTAGAGGAGACGTAGGCTTCTCAACCTGGTCACATAGTTACACCTCCTCTAATTTTCAAAGCATGGGAAATTCCCCATTTACATCCACCTATTAATCCTCCCACCTTATATATAGATAATTCTCTTGATACACTTTTTTCTCCTATCTCTTCATCTTATTCTCTTACACAACAATCTACTGAAGCTCCATATAACTCTGATGTTACTATTTGTATGGTTAATATGGATACTCCTAATTTTCACCAACTCCTATTGTCACAAATGCTATGATACTTTATACGGGGTCTACTCCAAAATTCTCCCTTGCTCTACCTACCCTTCCATCACCTAAACTTGTGGACAAACCACCTCACTTATCACCACTTGAGGGTGTCATTTGTATGATAGATGTAGTTCCTTCTATGCCACCTATTACTACTACTGCTATCATTCCATATCAGGGGCCTATCTAATCCACAAACATCGCTCTATCACCCACACCTTCACCAACTCTATCACCATCAGTACACCCACCATTTACTTGCACTCTCTTCATGAATGATTCTTATTGGGAGCACATACCACTTGACACTTCCTGTAAAGCCACTGTATGTTCACACGATGGTCTCCTTCATCTTGGTTTTTCCTTGGAGGACCTCCATTCTCCCTTATACAATCCACATTTGTATCATGGATCTGATATTATCACTACTACATATGGACTCCATGTTTTCCATCTTATTGTTCACCTTGTGTAAGATATCCTTTCTTTGTTACTCACCAAATTTCACCATTTGGTATACTCGGGGATGTTCATTGCCTCCCTTTACTGATGAACAATATGCCATGGAAATAAATAACTTTCTTATTCATGGTTATTTGAATCACCAACAAGAGATTATCACTTATCAGGTTTCCCACATTCTTTCATATGATTTAGATAATGACCATGAAAATATTTTATATGCTCCTAATTGACCACTACTTACATGTGCATCCATTGGGAGGAATAACACCTAATAAACTTCCCCTGCCCTCACTCATCATAATATTTATACATATATCAACTTTGCATTTTCAACTAGGTACATTTTCATCACATGTGTTAACATTGTTATTACCTAATGACATGCTCTTGTGCTTCCATTCACACTTTACTTGTTGAGGGATTATTACTACATTGAACACAACACACTGCACTATTAGATATATACACTACATCTAGTCACACATCGCGCGTCATACACCATATACAATGCATTCTCCACTTTCATCTACAACATTGTGCCATTTTGACATTCATACATCATAAATTATACTAGTATTCATCTTACGCATCATACACTATTAGGCTACTTACACATATTACCTCACATCCTTACATCATACATTGCGCATCTTCACATAATGCATTTTGTACATACTATACTAGTCTTCATTACATACAAGTATAACATCATTTCATCCTACATAATACATTCTTAGTCTACCTACACATGTTACATTGTGTACTATACATTACATTTTATACATTCTACACATCTAGCATCACATTCTACACACTACATTTTCACATATTCTACTCATCACATGGTTGTCTTTTCTCATTACATATACTACATTGTCATTTATGTGTTGCACTCACCATCCTATGACATACTTTAGTTCCTCGGTCCATACTCGACTGCCGAGGGTTTATAAATTAAATGGACCCTACACTAATCACACTTTTACAATTTGAATTTTCATCATGTGACATTTACAACCTAGTCACATATGCTTTAGGCTAAATCATCACTTATTCTATAATTTTGTAGTGGTATACACCTTAGGTTACATCACCACTCCCTCCTTTCATCTTATAGTGATATACGCTTAGGGATAAATCATCCCTCATCCATTCATCTTATACATTCATCTAATCAAGATATACACTTTAGATATAGGGTTCATGAACACATCCTTTCTAGGCCACATCTCATCACTACACTTACATATTCATCATAATGTGTTAAACAAAACAAACACTTCAACCATATCCCAATGATGTACTCTCGTTTATGGTTCATTATTGACTACTGCGAGGGGGAAAACAAAATGAACCTCATTGCATACATTTCCATTCACTGGGGGGCACGTGGATCCTATCATTCCATATTTCATTCCATTCCATCCATCCACAACATATTACATTGTCTTGGGGGCATTTACTCTTGTTTACTAGTGTTTTACATGATCAATTTCCTACAAATTCTTGATTGATTTCTTATATGTAATTATCTATACCATCCACACATGCACGTTCATGTATTTTTTTAGTTTTGATCACGATGTAGATCCTTCACACTCAACATGGATGTTTTCCTTCTACCCTTCCTACACTTGTCGTTGGGGGCATCCACATTCGTCTCTCATAAGTGTTATTGTTTCATTTTGTACTTAGCACTTTACATTACTTGGTTATTAATGCTTTGAGTATTGGTAATTTCTATAACATGCTAATGGGTGTTCCATTTGTAGCACTTGTTCTATAGGATTACATGTTTCTATGACTACTTATTATTTACTAGTTTGTTACATTGTCTTCCATTTTTCACTTTTGTATGTGGACCTTCCCTATGTTTTGTGTGCACACTTGTATGTTGTTTGCGGCCATGATGGCCTTACATGTCTGGGGACATCATGAGTCATGTACAATGTTTGTGACCCACTTTGTGTGGCTTACCTATCTTCTTGCGTGTTTACACTACTGTGCTTGGTAGTTTATACATTGTCTGAGTACTTTACACTTGTTCTCTACATGCATGTTTTTTCATACTAAAACTTGTTTTGGCTAGGCATCCTTGTTTGTGTGAGCCTTGGTTTCTACCAAGAACATTTTATTCCTCATATATGGTAGAGTTACAGAATTCATGTGGTTCGTCCTCTTTTGGGGCCACATTCTCCTATCAGCAACATCGAATGCACCCCCAAAGAGGGTGGGCATCATTTGGGGTTTTCTACATATTAGCAAAAATATTCTACAATGGTTCAGTTAAGTTATACACATCAAGTGGGTTCGCACAAGTGTACGAACCCCATACATAGTGGATTTTATAGGACACGGTGTCCTTAGCATTCTGGGAAGCAGTTACAAGCTTGGAGGTTACAGTGTGTGTGCCTCTCTATACTACTTCATAAAATGGCATCAAATCACCCAAAAAACAAGGACAGTACATAGATCTCTTCACACACACTCAGGGAAGAAATTAGAGCTTGGAGGACAATGAGCATTTCCTGCCTACACTTCTTAAGCCAGATTGGCATGGAATCATCCAAAAAAATCACAATACAAGATATCCTTCTACACTCTCTTTATTGACATGGATCAAGTGCACATGTTCCATTTAAATTTGTGTATTTTACATATACATGTGTCTTTTACATTGCATTTTTACACTTACATACATACATATTTGACTACTTGATAGTTTTCTCCTTACAGGTCCAACCATATGAGAAACAAGTAGTCAAATTGGGGGCAACAATAACCACAACATCATCAACAACACTTTACGATATCACACACTTTGCTAACCATACGGTACATTACACACCGCGGTAGCTACATAAGTGTTTCGCTCTAGGTTCAATCCATCAATTTTTCTTTGCGCATTTTTCATCTTTAGTTCCCACACTCCATATTTTTTTCATTCAATGCTTTTTCTAGTCCTTCGTTGCATTTCTACCACATTTTTCGTGGACATCAGGTATGTATGTCAATCTACTTTATGTTACTGATATTTTGTCTCACCAACATAAAGTGGGGGCAAAATGTAGTCACAAAATCATGCACTTTAGACATTTATTTATCCCCATTTGATACTACTATTTAGAAGGTTCTTAAGTGAAGAAAGAATGAATTAAGCCCCATTTTTTAGCCATCTTGTTTTATTTTATTTCATCATTATTTTTTCTTTTCAGCAATATTCCCAGTCTGTTTTGACCATTTCCTATCATTTTAGCCTCAATTGGGGTGCACGGGCCAATTCCTGCCTCTTTTTGGGCTCTTTATAGCCGTTTTGCATATTTATTTTTCTTTTGGTCATCCTTTTTGGGGTTAATTACAAAATCAGATCAAGATAACCCTATAAATATAAAGTTATGAGACCATAATGAGGTACCTAACATAATTTACTACTATCACTCCATCTAGAGTTTTATCCACATAGCTCCATCATCAAGGCTAGGACATCTGCATCACACTTCAATGGGAGAGGGATTCTATTATATTCCATGCACACATTCTATTACATTTTCTACACATAGTTATTTCTTGCTACTTCACAAAGTATGATTGACACAAGAGCAACCTAGGGCATGTTCACACACACTTACACATAGAACTACATTAGGTATTATATGTAGTGCATCATTCGATTAGTAAGTCCACCAATGTGGCTATTGAGGACAGTTTGACCCCTTCATATGCATTTTTAAGGTTTTGGTGCTTTTTTGGGGTCTTCCGGTATTTTATTCATCTTGGAGTATTAACGACATTCAAATAGTGAGACAATGAAGTTGATGTGACACATAAAAAGGGTTTTGGACCACCATCGACCTGTAAAAACTACTTTCGGAGATTTCGCATAGACTCGGGAGCCAAAATTTCATACTAGAGCGCCCACAGCGCGCTAATCCTCCTCCAAGTGGCCCAATCTAGCTAGATCCTCTAGATCCATTATTTTTAGGACTTTTGCACAGTTGTTCATGTTTTTGATTTTTCTAGTTACCTTTGTGACACTCTCTTGACAATCATTTGTTATGAGTTGAGTTCTTTCCTCACTTTCTTTAGCATATTAGGGTTATGATTTCCTTTTGCATAGTTTTTTATCTTACTTACACACTTCTTTACCACATTTATTTACTTTATGTATAATTTTTCATAGCTTAGATTAACTATCTCGTATACTACTTAGTTATTCCAATTTTAAGTTAATTAGTAACAAAGTGTAGACTACTAGACTTGCTCATCCCATTGTGAACTTTTAGATACTTTTTTTTTGAGAATGGGGTTAGTTTTTTTATTACTCGAGGTGCTTGATATAGGAGCATTTGGGCTCTTAATAAATCCAATTCACCCAAAAATATGTAAGAGTTGATAAACAATGAATTTTGTAATGTCATGCCACTCTCAAGTATGTCCCATAAATAACCAAATTTGTTAGCCATTTCTCATAGAAGCCACATAATCTTATCAAATCCGTGAAGGCTTAGCCAAAACCACCTATATCATTTCCACAAGCCATGATAATATTTGATGTCACACAACACTATAACACCTACAAAATGATGCTCTAAGAACACACTACAACCTAACACTTAACCCAAAAATTGCGACTAATTTTTTTTTGTTTAAGTTATAAAAAGGTTACAAGGGTGTTTGACCCTTAGGGTTCATTAAATTAACTTACATCACTAAAATCAACTTTAAGATTGATAGGCCAGGTCTAGTTAAAAGATTACATACTATAATTTACTTTACCTCTAAGGTTGATTAATTAAAAGTCAACTAGGAAGGTGCCATAGAATAATTTACATAGCTAAATGTTTTCTTCTCTTTAGTTAATATTCAATCTTGAAAAGGTTAACCTTATGTTGATTTATTTAAATTTATTATGCTATTAACTTAGAGTCCTTTCTATTGACTCCTAAGGCTCGCTAAGAACTAGATAGAAGGTTTAGCACTCTAAGGCAATTAAATGGCCCCAGTCCCCCAATTACACAGATCCTTAAGGATTTAATTTAAACATTTAAATTACATTTCTACCAAACAAAATTAGGGTGAAACCTCCACCCCTAGATCAAAAAAATCTTGGCCACGATATCCTAGGGTTCCAAACTAGCCCTAATTTCCTTATGAATTTCTATTAAAACCTTTCCTTCATTTTATTCTCCTCATTTGGTCTATTTGTTTTCTTAAAAATTACAGGTTGGAGAGAAGGGAGCCATGGGAGCAAAGGAGGAATAACTATGTGTTGGTGCTCAATTTGATCTCACCTGTTTGTCCTTGAAATTCTTTAATTTGCGGGCCCTGTCATTTTTCTCTCTCGTATTGATGCATGAAAACTCTATCCTCCATTTGGTTGCCATGATAATTCCCTTCCTTTTTCGAGGATCACTTTAAATCCAGAGTTTGTTTTCCATTCCTCTCGTCCATGAGAAAGATCTGTAACATGGGTGAAAACTTGGGTATTTTCCTTCTTTCCATTATACACTGTCATTTTTTGTTGTTCCTATCATTTTTTTCCAAAATATTTGTGGAAACATGCTTAGATGAGGCTCAATGGATCGTATTTGGGACTTATATCATTTCCAAATTCTCTTTCTTGAAAGAAAGATTCGCTTCCGAGCTCAAATGGTGATTTTCCCATTTTACGGTTTCTACAGGTGTTTTTTTCCCGTTAAATTTACATCTCAACATCTGTGGAAATGTGGCCCTTTTTGGTTGGATGTGGCTCGGTGGGGTACTTTGAAAACTCTAAGGCCCACTTCAGCTCAAAACATTTCCACGTGAAGGGCCGACGCTCATGTGAAGATTCACCTTTTAGTTTGGCCTTAGAGTTGCATCGAGGGAGACACGTGGAGGTTTCCGCTTCCTTTCCCAGACTTAGACAATTTTTTTCATGCGGCTAGTGTAGCTTTGGTGGACCATGGACACGTGGAGGGATGACACTCATTTGAGGATCCACCTTAGGGTCCCATATTAACAATTGTGATAGGGAGATATGTGGAGGCTTCATTCATTGGCTGTCATCTTCTATACTTAAAATTTTCAAAGAAATTTTTTAAAGCCTCGGACATGTGGAGGGACCACGCCTATTTTGGGACTGACCCATAATTTTTATTTTGAAGAAGCTTCGGAGGACAAGTAGAGGCTTTCGCTCACTCTGCCCTTGCTTGGAATTTTCAATGGCCAAGGAAAAATTTCTTGGACCTTAGACACACATGGCGCCTTCCACTTTGATCCTTCAAATTTTTAACAAATCTTTCGAATTGAGACACTTGGTGAGCCGGGCTTGTTTGTCTCAAATTTTAGGAACAATCTCAAAATGTGCCATTGAGACACGTGGAGGCTTTCGCTAGCTCCTTTTTGAGTGGGACTTTTCAAAGGATAAAAGGCATTTTTCTTGGGCCCGGGCATGTGGAAGGCCCGCGCTTGTTTGGAAACTTGCCCCTAGTACTTCTCCTTTGTAGTTGCACTAAGGAAACATGTGGACGACTATAAAATAAAGTAGAGAAGGGGAAGAATCAACGGTTGCTGTGCATTTCACCTATTTTTCTGCCATTTTTTCTCCAAGACTCTTGGAGATGTGAATACGCACTATTTTTCATCATTTTTTATGAAATTCCTTGTCATTTTTGTCTACAAAGTGCCATTGAATGGATTCAAAACTTAATTTGTGAGTCCAAGGATTGTTAAGGTCGATATTTTAAATTTGGAATTGCTCGAGCACTTGCAAAAATGGGAATTACCAGAGAAGATGGATGCGGGATAAAGTTACAAAAGAAAGAGAGGGAAAAGGATGAAATAATGAAGGTTTCAGGTGTAAAAGATGAGAAAGGTGTTGCCTTGAGAGAGAAAGGGATTACTGTCAGATCTAGCTATACAGAGCCTCTAGAAAATGATTAAAATGGGTATTTCTTGCATGAAAAATTTAGAATGATTAGAAGAATTACCAAAAAGTTGTGGCATGGCATCCTAGTCATTAGTCGAGGTCCTGGAAATGTGATCAGTTCATGATTTGTCCAACTGGCAACTTTTTGTTGCAAATTTGTTAAACGTCACTTTCCGAGACAAATTGGTAACAAGAAAAGGTCCCTCAAATATTCTTCTTTTTGGGGGAAATTTGGGAGAAGTGATCAAGTGAAATGTATAAGTGCAATGAGAATACTCTTGCAAAGGTTCGGGGGTAGAGAAAATTTGAGAGAGCTCATCTTCCTAAGAGACCAATCTGAGATACTTGGTTAATTTCTTTTGTGTTAGATTTTCTATCATGTCAAGTTGGTTGCAGATGTATAGCCATTGACGAGCAATGAGATTACTTTGGAAGATTTCCCTTGATGAATCTAATCAAATTCAAGTTAATTTGTGTCAATCTTGGCGTAATTAGTGTTTGTTTTGTTTCAAAATGTCTGCAAGTAGTTTTTCTCGTTCCTATTGCAATCTTACATTGAAATCTTTGTGAAATCACATAGGATCTCATCCTTGTGACAGTTTAGTGGCATTTGCAATTTCATTTCAAGAAGAGCCTTCATCCTGTGATGAGATAAACAAATTTAAAATCACTCCATTGTCATTTGTTGATAAAGATTGTCTGTAAGTCTTTGGGTGTACCTTAGGCGTGATTGATCAAAGATTTTGGTGTTTAATTGAGTCTTTTAACTCGAGCCTTCATGTTATATTCTCAAAGATTGTGTGAAAATGTGCTGATCTGGGCCTCCATTGAAGCACACCTTCTAGTTAAAGGAATGTCTTAACTATTCTGAAGATTTTTGTCATTTAGCTTTCTAATTGTTGTGAAGTCTCTCAAAGATTTGGTATAATCAACTTTATCCTGCTTAATCTCCCACCAAAATTATTTAAAAACCATGAATCCATCTTGAACTACCCCTGTTTTCCCTATATATCAACAAAGGAACAAAATCTATTTACTAAAATATGTAGAACAATCAGGATTTCATAATGTCTTCAGTAACCTTAGCCTTGTGTTGAAAGTATCTCCATCTTTAGAAGTGGCAAACTCTTGAGAGTTAAATTATGGAGTATTGACCGTATTTTCCTAAGGTTTTCTTCATAAAATATGTGCAAAAGAAGGAAATATCCAACCGTTTCATCAAACAGAGGTTACACTACGGGTCCTCTCACCCTGGTCGAACGAAACAACCTAAAGTAGTGAGGATAGGTCAAATCCTCTTGAAGGTGCTATCCATCTCTCCAAAATCTGAGTGACAAAGGGCCAATTAGATCTCATCCCCAGCTACAAAACAACACACATTATGATCTATCTGTCTCTAAGCTCCATGTCGAATTTGTGATATTGCTTAGCTTGAAAAGGAGAACAAATTTGGATACCAACACTATGGAGGATTCTACAAGGAGATCTATTTTAGATTAGTTTAGATTGTAGTTTATTTGTTGTTATTACTTACATTCAAGGATTGGGAGGGATTTCCTTCACCAATCTGATTTTATTTCAAGCCATTTGTATTTGGGTTTCCAATTTTGGGGCAAACCCTACCCCATTGTTATAAATAAAAATAATGTTTTTAATCCACCATTTGGAGGTTTTTATTGCCCAATCCAAGGGATTTACTCATTGTTTGATTGTTGGTAGTTATTAGTTAAATTTTACAACTTATAAATTAGTATAAACTAGTTAAAATTTTACTACAGGCGCGGATCTGAGGAGTTCAGTCGTAATTGATATAACCGCCGCCTAGAGCAGACTGGTGGTCATGGGACCACCGCCTTGCCTAGGTGACAAACCACGAACCACCACCCTATCGAGTGGTGGTTTTGAAACTGTCGTGTTACCTGAGCAGTAGTTACGGGACCGCAGCTCTACATAGGGCGGCGGTCCTATTTCTAAAAAATAGAACCTAAAACTTGAGATTTCACAAAAACTAAAAGTTACTAAGAAGTATTAATATGCATTTTGAGCTCATTTTTACACATCTAGAGTTCCGGTTTTGGGTTTTAATGCTATTTGTTCATTCCTTAGTTAAATATACTTAGTTTAAAGTATTATCTAATCCAATAAAACACATCTACTTTACAAATTCATTCTATTATGTTCAACTAGTCTTCTTTCAAATTCCATGAGAAAAAGGGATTTAAATCTACTTTTACATTGTTATCCTCTTACTACAAAACCAAAATTTCCAATAACAATAAACTTCAAATTGTTCTCTTGTTCCCATTTTTACTACAACACATATATGTTCAAAACAACTATAACAACTTTATTTTCCATTCAAATTTACTATGTATACATTTTCAACATCTACAACTTCTATATTTCCTTTCTCATTTACAACATTACAACTTCACAATGAAAGTGACTTTCTTTTCACAAACAACCAAACTCAAAATAAAGGGAATTACTTTCTTTTCTATTTCACAACTAACTTTACAACACAAATCTTTCTTCTCTTTTTCAATATATAATACAACTTTCATAACCAACAATGGAATGTAATTTTCCTTCACTAGTTCAATACAATGTCCTCCACTTAAAGTGGGAAATCATACAAGAATATAAGCTAAAAGTAGAATACAAAATTACAAGTTCCTCCACTCTAAGTGGGAATAACACAAAGGAAGTTTCACAAGGTCTCCAACAAAACTCCAAGCTTCACAACTCCAACAGATAGCTCCTCCAAGGTTTTTTTGATTCAAAAAAATGGGGGAGAGGCAACGCTCTCCACCCAACCAAGATATCCAATGAAGAGGAGAAGCCATCCTCTCCATTGGCCCCTAAGCCCCAACCACATTACAATGGGAGATAATTCCAACACATGGCAACAACAAGCTTCCACAACAAAAACAAATATTTCACAACCATTTCAACCACATTCAAATCAACAACAACATAAGAAAGAAGAACAAAAAAACAACAAAAACAAGGCTTAAAATGAAATCCAAAGGAGAAAGACCTATGGGGAGGCCACTTATGCCTCCCAATGGGAATGGGTGTCCATTTTAAAACCTTAAATAAAAATCTCAAATCCTCTACATACTCTTATGCCTCCCTCAAGTACCTCTTATACCTCCCACATACTCTTATGCCTCCCTCAATCTCTTATGCCTCCCTCATAAAAGAAACAAGTAAGAAATGCAAGCATTCCTTATCCAAGGTGGGGCACCCAACCCAAACTCCCTCTAAACAATAAAGTAAACTCTTATGCCTCCCTACATGAAATCTCCCCATAGAAACATAGCCAATCTACCCACACCCAACAAGCATTCCAAAAAAAAAAAATACTCAACACAAGCATATAAACATAAAATAAAGCATAACATAAGCAAGGTAAAACTCCTACCTTTCCATAGTAGAGCTTGTTCCAAGAGTAAATCTCCAAGCTCCTCAAAACCAAGCAAGCATCCACAAGCTCCAACAATCCACAAGCACTCCCAACAATCCTCTAACTCTCAAAAATGTAAGAGCACAAAATAATGAAGTAACCCCCAAACAAGAAAAAGAACTTCAATAAATAGAAAAAGGAGAGAGGAGGATGATGTGGCTCAAAGTAGGATGCCACCTCATTTCTTCTCCACTCCACATCACCCTAGTCAACCTCATATTCCAAAGTACCATTAATAAGTGGTTGAAGGAATGACATTTTACTTACACACATAATTTAAGCCTACACCCCCTAAGGACAAAATTTATTACTTGAAAGAAATTGCAATAAACATTTCACCTTTTTATCTTCCTAAAACATCTAATGGGGTCTAATTTTGACCCCCCAACCCATAGGTAGGGTTGGTATAGCAATTTAAGAGGTGTGGAACAAGTTTAACTTGTCCCAGAGACCTTCAAAATTGGCCCTTAAGGCCAAATTCGAGTTTCCCATGGAGGGTAGAGTGTATAACACTCAAGATCTCAAGCATTCAACACACAACACAAAATCCAAGAGCAAATCAAGTCTAATAAATGAACTTCTTTTTGTCACATCTTTAATTAGTTTAGGACAAGATTTATTAACTTTAATAAGACACTTAGACCCACTAAGATAAAGGGAAGAAAACATACATCCAAATCTAAATAAATAAAACAAGTAAATTACATCACTCAAAAGAAACACATACTAACATTAATAAAAGGGAAACTAAAACAAAAGACAACACATGACCCCTTGGTCACAATTTTCCCCTAACCAAATAATTCTAACACACACACAATTACATGTTGCCATGGTGACCCTTGTTGAATTCATCTAGAATTCCAATGTGGTTGGTCTCCAATCCCCCGATGTTTGTTGTGAATATATATATACACCTGCAAAACACAAAATACCTCCTTCAGCCTCGTGGCCACATTAAAACATCTATGCCAAAATATGCAATATAAATCTAAAATCATCTATATACGAATTAATATCATCTAGGCAAATACAATATCATTTACAAATTTCTAGCAACATTTCTATCCAACGTTTCATCCATGTCAAAATGATCACAACATTAATTCAATTATCAAAACCTACTCATGGTGACGAAAGTATATTGCATGTCAGAAATATATATAAATAACCATGTCCACAACATATCAACATCAATATAAAATGTCTCTAATAATCCACATGCATCATATATGAATCGAAAACAACAACAATCCATTATCTCTAACATCTAGTATCATGCTAAATCAAAAAGATACAACAATGTCCATAAGTGTAGTCGAAAATATCATAATCAATAACAAAAGGGTGTTGAAGGAAAGTGGGCACTACAAACACTAACACTTTTTCCTAAGTATTCTTATGCCATATGGAACCACCGTTTCCACATGACACTAGACATAACCACACAAAGATTTTCATGCCACACACAAAACCTTTACACAACATTTCTTATCACAGTCACTATTCTCACAAAATAGAGGCGAGAAAAACTTGTGCAAAATCACCAATGCCTAATTGATGTTATGATACACATTGGGGGCATAAAACACTATCTATGGTGCGAAGCGTTTCATTCTTGCGGACCACTCCCATTTGCTTCAATGATGAGATTTGCATTTGACAATATCTTTTGGAAACATCAATATAGTTATGGGGAGGAACACAAGGTTCTTGAAAATATTACTCCATGGCTAGGGACCAAGTACATGATTTGATTGAGCTTGATCTAAGAAAGAAAAATGCTCTAAGTAGATCAATGGAAAATTGAAGCATTTTGAGCAATATTCTTCAAGGAACTTACAAGGTATTTTTGTTTGCTTTGAAAAGAGCTTATATGAATTCTATAAATAGAAGGGAGTTGTTACACGCATGAAGACATCCAATTTAGAATTGATAAATTAAGTGATTTTCCATTTAGAGGTTGAGGCAAGATTCGATAGGTAGAATCTTTTTAGAGTTTGCAAGATTAGGATAAGTCATTTGATTGAATTCTTAGAAGAATTCTTGGAGAGTCTTGTCATAAGCATCTCATTGAAGTGTAATGCCATTATGCCATGAAATTTGTAATAATTTTCCTCATTTAGTAACAAAATATTTTTTCTTGTTTCTTGATAAGTTGCTCATAAAATAATTTTTAAAGTAGAGTCTAATTTTGACATAGGTTATATGATGCAAAACATACCTTCATTAACAACCCTCACCGCAATGGCACCTCTAAATAGTAGTCAAGCCTTCCAAATTAAAATACTCAATACATAATTATTTGAAAGGTTAGTTGAATCGTTAACTAGTTTTCCAAATAATTATTTGCTAGTGATTAGTGGGGCTCTCTATTTTCCTATGGTACATTTGTACCTTTCTACCCATTATGAAAATTCTGGAGTCTCCATTTTATTAACAATTTTGCATGGTCTAAGACTTTTCCATCATTATCACTCCTCAAAGAAAGAACTTAAAATTTCTTTGTGATTCGTTAAAACAAAATAAATATTTTCCCAAAGCAATTTCTATGGTTAGATGACGTCTAGCATGAAATTATTGTAAAAATGTTGTAGTCATACCGATACCTATTTATTATTATTCCGAAAGTTTAGTGGGCAATAGGCATAGACGCTATGTTATCCATTCTTCGCATGTGTGGGAATCTGGAAGAATCTATCAACACCAATTGTTATGGGCATTCATCCAACAAATTTAGTCCTGGAAATTGACAGGCTGTAGGCTGTTTTTTGTGATTTTAACCGTATATTACAGGAGAAGTATTATTTTAAACCGTAGACAATGACAGGCTGCAATTTTTGAAAATCGTATGTTTTTAAAGTAATTTATATAAAAACATAATACCTATATATATATATATATATATATTATGAACAGATTATAAATATATCTATAAAAATTACTGGAATTTACAGCCACTTAAAATAGCTAAGGCGTCAACTAATTTTGATTTGACAGGCACAGATAATTTGAAATTCCAAGTCTGCATGATCCAAGACTCAAGTTGTCCAAGTAATCTTCCTAGACGATGTGATACATCAATATACTATCATTTTCCCATATTAAAATAAGTAACGACACGGGTACAATGCCGTCACGAGCTATTCAATAATTATAGGAAAGAACTGCAGCTTATGTTGAGAGTTTCAACTGAAGGTCCACACCACTTTAGAATGGTGGTTGCATATATATTTTGGGTTGCAAGACTAGCAGCTGTGAATGTTCACATGTGAAGATTATTGAGATAGACCTTCCACAAGCAGAGAGCCGTTCCTGTCTGGGAATGCTTTCATGTCGATAGTACTAGATTTTTTTTTTTGCTATTTGACATTCTGTATCTTCGTGAAGAAAGAAAAAACTTATGATTTCCCTTTAGAAGTTGATGTCGACATAAGAGACCCCAAAATCAGATTTGAAGACGTTCTCGAAGAGCAGATTAATGGAAATTGTTTTCTAGACCTTTGATGACGTTTCTTCATAATATCATGGCTATAAATATACACTCTTATCCTGCACTAACTACAAAATTTAATCAGTATGGGTAGATCTCCTTGCTGTTCTAAAGATGCAGGCCTCAATCGCGGAGCCTGGACTGCCGACGAGGATTCTATTTTGACTGAATATATCAGAATTCATGGGGATGGTGGATGGAGAACTCTTCCCAAAAAAGCAGGTGAATAATTCGTTAATCATAATTATATTATGCAATTTCAGATATGATGGCTACTGTAAATTTTAGCTGTGTCTAAATATCACATATGACTGTACGATCAGTTTTTTTAATTACAAAGTTAAAATTTTAAGAAAAATTCTAAATATTGTGACAGTTCAGTGGTATGCAATACCACATGCAAATTAAAGATTTATATTTTGTTAATTTTGATAATAGTATTTGCAAACATAAGTGATATATCTATAAATTTTTATCCCTCCATTCCTTTTAGAAAGCACCTTCTAGAGGCTGCTCTTTGTTTCAAATTATAAATTGTGGAATAGACCGCTGCCAGTAAAATAATAGAAGCTGTAGTCTCCCAGTTCAAATAAGGAATTAGTATTGTCGCTGAAGTGGGTTTGGTTGAATTATCTTCACCCTGATATCATTCTTCAATTATCTTACAAGAACTACTTTTTAACCCTAACATTCCAGTATCAACAGATTTTTTAAGCAATAAAAAGCGCAAGATAATTTGTGATTCAGGTCTGAAGCGATGCGGGAAGAGTTGTAGATTGCGGTGGTTGAACTATCTTCGTCCTGACATCAAGCGGGGAAACATTTCATCAGATGAAGAAGAACTCATTGTTAAACTACATGCACTCCTTGGTAACAGGTATAAATCAGTTCTTCAATCTCTCATAAGATTGCGCGTTGCAGCGTTTTTCAATTTTATATTTACAAGTGTTAATGCACATGTTTTATCTGTATTCAGGTGGTCGCTAATAGCAGGTCGATTGCCTGGTCGAACAGACAACGAAATCAAGAATTACTGGAATATTCGTCTCAGCAAGAAGTTGCAAAACATCGGATCCCCGGGTCCCCAATCCCAAAAAGACAATTCTAAATGGCACGAATCTCCATCTGAAAAAAAGGATCCCGGTAGATTGAAAGTAATTCCTGTGAAAGCAACAGCAGTGAGAATTGAAAAATGTCTTAACAAACGTGTAAATAATGATAATTGTAATGCTGGGTCAGCTCACCAGGACTTCACATATCCGAGCGATGCCCCACAAATTATGAATGCGTCTAAATCATGGTGTGATTTGTTGTTGGACGAATTAACCAACGAAAATGATCTTGAGTTAACAGGGACAAATCATTGTGTTGAGCCCAATATTCTCCAATTCCCACATTATCAACTTTCTCCAGAGCATACATCCAACAGGTTTCTGTGTTATCCGGACTGTAATCAGTTCGATTGTTCAGAGAATTTCAGGGTGGAGGAGTTCGAAGCAATGCCGAATAATGATCTGGAACAACTAAATAGTTGTACAGTCTGTGATGAGCAAAGCATGGAAGGAATCTACAATCACAGGGACCATGTTGATTGGGTACCCGAATATTAATGTTTGTAGTCGAGGATTGGTAGGTAAGTACTAAAAATCACAATTTTAATATGAGAGCACCCCTTGTCTAATTCCTGCAAGGAAACTGTACTATTGCTTCGTCTATACGTCCCCCTCACAACCTATGCTACACGCTCAGCATTGTTCTTTGTACAATGTAATGTTTATAGTGACCTCTCTTTGGAATTAACGAGAAATATCCAGGTTTGAGAATTAATCCAGAATTTAAACATATTCATGTCTATTTTAATAATTCTAGTCAATTAATGGCTGGATGACTTAAGGACTGAGTATGCCGATAGGCATATTTACTGCGAACCTGCACGGACGCCATCGACGATGGAGGTTGCTTCCGTCCAGTACAAGAGCATTGAGTGAACAAGGGTTGTTGATTGTAGAACCTCGCACATGAACATAATATGCAGGCAGGAATGGACGCCTCTCTGCTGAGGAAGAGCTTATCTTGCCAGTGCCTTCAAGATTTTGATGACGTGGCTGGTGGGTTCCTAAATCTACGTTAAACCAATCCAAATAGACCCATTTATTACGCCAACAAGGCGTGTTCTATGTGGGAAAGCTCGACCCTTTCTGACAAGCAACGAGACATCAAGGATCACGATTTATTGGTCGACGATGTACGGATAATCCTCTACCATACACGTGGTGCGCAACAGGGTCGAAATTAATACTCTATGGTTGAAAACGATTTGCGAGAGTTAAATAAGAGAAATACGCGACATTAAAATGACTTTTGTATAGGGTTGGTTTCTTACTGGGGAACATCCGAAGAAGGAAGCTTAAATCGCAACTTGCACGGGCCACGTTATTAAATGATGCCTCATAGCCTACGCCGCACGCACATTTATACTCCGTCGTGTCGTGTAAAAAAAAGCTGTCATTTGTTCCATCAAAGTTAAACCGTACAAGTTTTTAGAAAATAATGGATGCAAGCTCGTGTTTACATTTAAGTTTTTTATTTTTTATTTGATAAGATCGTAGTGGTGACATTAGTAATCGGGACGTACCTTGCTTGTATGTGCGCAAACCTAGCACTAAAATAGCCACCGCTATGAATGCACGCTTTGCTGAGTCACCTAAGACTTCCATGTGCGTAGGACATGGGTCACGATTTTATTTGTTTTATTTACCAAGAACGGTCCATGAATCACTGAATGGGTTAATTATGCAAGTGGAAAGTATTAAGTATTGAAGAGAGTGTGACCCGACATAACCAGCTGTTCGGTGCATGCTGAGGTGACGAATCAGGGATGTTTTTTGTTTTTTTTTAATAAAAAAGCATGCAAATTAAAATACTTGGAACTTGGAAGTTGGCGTAAAGTCATTAAAATATCAACCGAGTCCGATCGGGGAGAAGCAGGTTCGCTTGGTCGAAATGGAGAACAGAGTTCAAAGCGTCTTTCAAGCGATCTGTCTGTTAAATCAAGGGAGGGACAATCATATTTGAGAGTTAAGAGTCGACCGGTGGTGATTCTAGTTGAAGGTGAAGACAACCTGGTTTGGAGTAAGCCTTCCAAAGAACACATCTTATATTACGGTAAAAGTTTTTGCATCATTTCTACAGATTGATATTATGGTAAAAGTATATTTGAATGGATTGTTTTGGTTATTCAATTTGACAGTTTGCATAAATTCCTGTATACTCTTGCATAAATGTTTTAAACACTGGTAATGTGAGCCTGTGATGATGCCTTTTTTTCCATAAATTCAACATTCCCATTACATGCATTAATATAATTTTTTTCTTTATTCTTTATTTCTCCTCTTTGAAAAACTCCATGCAGTTCTTATGAAAATTTTCCTTGATGGATAATATTTATCCTTTAACCATTTTCTTTCTGGTAAATTTTACTAGTCAATATATGAATATTTATTAATTACAAATGTTCAAAATCTTCAGAAAGAATTGATTACAAAACAAATTTGGACCAATGTTTTGGGCTGCTCTTTGTGTCCCTTCTTCAGGACAAGTGATGGATAGGATTTCTGATTGGAGCCTTTCATATAAATAATTATGTTTTACAACAAGAGATGTGGAAACTTTGGCCAATTCCAAAATTTTAAATTTATTCCAACCTTTTTGTAACGACCCAAAAAATCCACACATGAACAACACAGTGAAATACAGGATAACTTTTTTTGACTTGCTTGACACATAACATGATGCAACATGTCGTCACCAAGGATACAACTAACACTGTGAACAACTTGATACAAGGATGGCCATAAAGGTAGCACGGAAACGTTCACACCTATCAAGGACAATTTACTTTTCTTTTGACAAGACAACATAGAAGTCCAATCACAGAACACACTTACAGTTAGGGCCAACCACAATGAGATATTCTTGAGGGTTATTTATTTTAAAAGGACATCTTGCAATTCTTAGCTTACGTTTTCAAGGAGGCTCAAGATATGATTCGTACAATTCATCTTACCAATGTTAAGTTTATTCCTTTGACACTGAGTAATTATCCTTAAATATTCTCTATTATGACATTTATTTGCTTAATTCGTTTATCAAGAAAAAGGAGTATTTAAATTCCACAAGGCCATCTCGCTCGCCACTAATACTACTAAGATTCGTTCCTGCCCACAAGACAACATGGTTTTAAGTTCAACACACTTAAGAGAAGGGATACAAGGTGCCTTGGAAAAGGGTTAGAGGGAGAAGGTCGAGATGAAACATCTTTAGGACCTCATTAGTTATTGCCAGTATTTAAATGAAGCTAGGGCTCTTAACCAGAATTATCAACAACTTTACTTAGGCTTCACTAAAAGTATTAACAAGGAGTAAAAATTTACTTTCCAAATGGCTATGAGAAAGATGGTGAGGTCTACAATTTGTTTTCTCGGCTTATTAAATCTTATTATCTTCAAACAACTAACAGTTCATATCATCTCGGGGTCATTTTACAAATTTCACCGTAAAAGGAATAATGTTCACTAGAGGAGCTAGGGTTATCATGTTATAAAGTTTACCTACAATGATAGTCTTTCCCTTGTTTACTTAAAGAATTTCTTGCTCTCAAGTTGGTGACCCCTACGTTACTTTATTTGAATACAAATTTTAATTTAACTTCCAGAAGTATTAAACAATCCCATGTTAGTTTACTTATGACACTTTATTACTAAGTCATGTCAAGGTTTAACTCAAAATTTATTCTCAAGGCAAGGTTGTAGCAACACTCATTTACAAGAACAAAACAAGATTACATCAATTCTTAAAATACTGATACTCCAACAAAGTCACTCAACAACAATATCAAAATTTTCTTATAATTTCAATGATGGTCAAACAATACAAGGTTTCCAAAGTTCAGATGACAAAGTCCACTATACTTTATACTAAGACATTAATGCTCTTTTAAACTTTCCACTGGACGTTAACAATAGTTGAACAACATAAAAAGGTTTCAAGCAAAGGAACTTCTCAACTGAGGTTGATGACAAAAGTCTACAAATCTATCCCTCATCTACACGCAAAATCCATCTGCAGCAAATTTTCTACAAGAGTCAGTTCACGAGAACTGAGCAAGATAAGGCTACACAAAACCACCATAACTATTATCTAACAATATCATGAAAAGAAGCACTTTATTACAAGAATTTGGGTCAAACCTCTAAACACTATCAACACTTCAAGTTATAATAAGTTTCCACCATGCCAAACAAGGAAGAAGACCATGTACTTCCATCGGGAGTAAAGACAACGAAAATATAACCACCCGAGAGAAAGGCCCTTGGCCCTATAAGGAGAAATAACCAATCTAACAAAGTAGGATTCCCACCAAGTAAATAATTAAATAACAATCACAAGAGTGCGATTTGATATAAAGTACCAACCATCCATAATTTTATCACAGGTACCAAATGTATAGGTTATAATATTATATTTCTAGAAGAACAAGAGTTGATCAGCCCAAGAAAAGGGGAACCACGGGTTTGAGAAATTGACACAAAAAGCCATGTATAATTGAGTTTCAGACCGGAAATGAATTAGAGTATACACAAACATAAGTTTCGAGGCTAAAGAAAAGTATATTAGTTTTGACCATTAACTACAAAGATTTTCCAATCATCCAAGAAGGGTGAAAGTCTTACAAGGCTAGTAATGCAAACACGCAAAAGAAGAAGGGGGTCTGGTTCCGTCTAACAAGAGTATACAATAATGTCATCAAAAATTTTTACAACACTAAAGATTTGCAAAACTCCACTACAATACTAATGTTTTGTTAATTTAAAATAAATTACCCATATCCCAAAACAACCATATTTTACGGCAACCCTTGTAACACATCAACCGTCGCACAAATAGCTACAAACATAATTTCTAAGTGACATTATAAAAACAAAATCTTCCGCTATGAATCCATAAGATTATCAAATGAAAGCTGAGTTTTTTCTGAAGATTAATCACATTTAACGAAATTTCCATCATAAACTATTACGGTAATTACGTGCATAAAACCGCCAATATTAATTAATAGCGTTAACATTACAAGGGAGAAAATAATGCCGCTTAGAAAAAAAAAAAGAAAGAGCGCCATCAGCAATAATTCGAGAGGGGATTAGACCAAACTATTCTAGTGTCAACGAGGTACTTTGGATTCATACAATGAAACCTCCACTTAATTGCTTCAAAAGCTAGTTATGGTTCAAGTTGATAGGGATGGTCAAGGTACTTCTTGAGGATGGCCTTAAAAGCCTAGAAACAAGATGAAAGATAGTATAAGAGTCTAAACACGCGAGACGGAAAAACACATTGCACACAAACCTTTTCATTCTACCAGTTTTAATACCAAAACTCTAAGTTGGCTAGCCCACGCATTGCTCACACAATCCTACAACCTTTCTTTCTCAATTCCAAAAGGTTATCAAAGGGACTTGCGAAGGGGCTAACAAAAAAACGTCAAAAGAAAACTTGGGTGCTAGGGAGGAGCTTCATAGTTATCGTAACTTACTTCCATAATATCGAAAATACTAGTTGATCAACATAATAACTTGCAACTCAATCGTAGAGAAGAATTAATACATAAACAAACAGACGAAGGTCTATCATTCGAGTAAGAGAAACATAACATTCAAAGGAGAGGGCACACGCATCCTTTTGACCCACATACTTATCAACGATAAAAGCTAAAATAAGAAGAGATAAGCGAGAAGGAAATCTCCCATCATGACATCAACCGACAAACCAATGCAAGGAAAAGTGGTTTGATTTCACAATAATTTTATATAAAATAACAAAGAAAAGTGTAGAAATATCTTGCCTGTTTCTCCAGCCTTCAACAGTCATACAGACTCACGGGCCAGCATAAAAATTGTGGTAGTTCCAAAAGAAGAGCGTTGTTCCAAAGTAGATTTCGCCAACAATTTTAAGGTGCTTTGCCTCCCGACTTCAGTAGGGATGATAGACTTGGGATTTTGTCTAAAATTATCATCTCTAGCATACTTTGATTCCTTACCCAAAGTTTGTGTCTCCGTGTGCCCTACCTTCGGTTCAAAAATGGCAATGTCGTCCATGATTGCAGCATGATTTTCAGTGACTTTAGCAGTATTCATAATAGACAAAGGAGCGTCCAATTCATAATCAGGAGGAGAAGATGAAGAAGAAGGCACAGTTATAGATGCTTTCTGGACAAGATAATCAAAGATCCTATGGTGGTCCTCCAGCTGAAGCAGGGCCAAGGCCTCTCGCTTCTCCTCTTCGGCCTGCATCTCAATTCGAATTCTCCGCATCTCCTGCATGACTGAAAAGAGCTCCTCAGGCACATCCAGAGGCTTCACCTGCCTCGAAAAATTCTGCAAACGTGTGGACTATCGGTGCTAACATTACAGTTTATAGCTTGTAAGGTGTGATAATTCCAACAAAACCTTTATGCCTCGCCAACTTAGTGACTCGTTGAAGAAGCTCACATAATTACAAAGCAAATTGTGCTTCATGAATATTCGATATGAAACAGATCCACGCCTATGAGATTCTCTTCCATATAATACTGTGGAACAAGCATAGAATTTTGATTTACTGTTTGATAGATAGCAGAGACATATCCAGTGCTTAGTCCAAAATGACTCACCAAAGCATCTTGTTTTGTTATGTCTTCCCGAAGTTCGAGTCGTGCACGAGCTTAAACCAATCTGACAAGACTCTCAAGTTGTCTTGCTGTTATGGGAGTTCCATCAGCTCCACTGTTGTGGTTCCTCAGTTCTAAATAGAATTGTTGCAGTATTTCTGCTGCAGTAGATGACATTCTACACAGAATATTGGCATAGGTTTATGCAACATTTGTTGTCAAATTTACAATTATGTACAAAAATACCAATCTATGGTCTCGACTACTAACTAAACTTTTTTTTTTTTAGTAGTTTAATGCATAAGCTACAAAGTTTACCAAAAGCATTTTGTCCCAAACACCTTGGAAAAACAAATTGTTTTGCATAAGCAATGTATTTGCGAAGAAGCGGTCCTGGCAAAGGCACAAAATCGTGATCTCTCCCACTGTGGAGATGACCACATCCACTTTTTGATTGTCTCCACAAGACTTGCATGATCTTCCAGAGATCCATGGACTATATTAGCACCTGAGGCCTTGAAGGATTCAAGAAGCTCGGCCTTCTGAGGATTTGAAGCTGTGGACTGTCTTACAAGAAGATAAGTGGGATGGCCAAGATCAATGCTGGCCTTTGCTACATGGCGACCAGTGTATCCTATTCCTCCAATTAACAGAATCCTGCTACCTTCATCTCCCAAGACATTTTCTCCAACATTGCATAGATCTCCTGTGCCTGAGGGTGTGATCTGTCACCTACACAAAAGCATGCACCATTTTATTGCCTTTAATCCAACTACATCCAAGTTTCTTTTTGATTCCTCTATCCTTCATCGATCTCCTAAACATTGCCAGGCCAAAAGCTGTGGATAATACTCGAACATGCAGATTCTAATATCCACTCCACAAGCCACTTATTGACCTATGCCAAACCTGCACCACAACTAGTCTATCCATTGCCACTTAAAAAGCCAATGCCCTAAATCTGAAAACAACTGAAACTAGATTATGTCCATCTAAAGAGACAATCCAGTGAGTACAATTCTTTTGGATTTAATAATAAGGCATCCCAGCGGGAACAGCCATCAATGGAGTTTTCAGGCACTTTGCATATGCCATGGGTTCACCCAACTAGGCATAGACAGGATAAACCACAAAGAACAGAGAGCCATCCACAAAAGGCAATACCCATTCATCGCGACCATACGCAGAGGAAGAGAAAATCAAAAAAGAATAAGGTTTGTGAAGAAGGACAGAACAAAACTACGCACAAAAAGGACAAAACAAAACTCAAACACGTTTCTCCCTCCATCAATGCCTGTAGCTCAAGAAGGACGCACCCAACGCTCCACCTAAACACATTGAAGAAGGAAATCAAATAAAGATCATGGTGAAGGAAGTCAAGACTCCACCGACTCCCACCGCCTCACGCCAAACAGAAAAAACGTGACAGCCAGTACAGTCGGCAGGTTGGGTGGTTGGGAGGAGACCAATTACACCCATGTGCAAACAAGACTAGCGAAGGACCTGGTCGGCCAAGGTGGTAGTGGAGGGCAGGTGGCAGAGACGGAAGTTGATGCCCGACGGGGCATTACATTCTCCTCCCCTTAAGAAAGTATCATCCTCGATGCAACATAACATAGAGAAAAGAAAAGGGACGCAACAAGGAATAGATAAAGAAGCATACACACCTTATGGTTTAAAATTTTAGTTGATTAAAGCACGGTCACAAAGTAGCCTTAGGAACATTTGGTAGAAATTTTAACTTTCAAGGTTCTGTGAAGATTGGCAGTTTCTTCTTATTTATTATTTTCATTAGTCTCTTTCCATTAACATTATTCTTAGTTTAATTTCTTTAAAATTTCATTGTTGAAGAGTTTTGGTTTATTCCTTATTGTGGGTGCCCAACATGAACTGCTAACACAACACCCTATCAGGTTCACAAGACCCTATAGATTGAAAAGCACACAAGTATATACTTGAAGATTTTATTACACCACAAAAGGTTACTCAAATACGGAATAGAATAGGCACACTCCACATAACATAGTACTCGACACACATCAATGACTGACATACCAAATACTCAAACAAAAGAGTACTACAATCCAACAGACATTTCCTCAATTTGCATCGATGAAAAAATTCACATGACACCAAACAAATGCTATAGGTACATAGTGTCCACAAGGGAATCAATGACATAACCACAACATCACAACACATATCCATCTGACATGAGTAACACATACATCGAAGACCACTACCAAAACATCACAATAACTCAACATATGTCCCGTAACATCAGCCATACACACAAATATCATATGCCTCCCTCAAACTCTTATGCCTCCCTTAAACTCTTATGCCTCCCTCAAGTCTCTTATGCCCCCTCAAACTCTTATGCCTCCCTCAAGTCTCTTATGCCTCCTCAAACTCTTATGCCTCCCTCGAGGAGGCCGGTTGACCCTATGGCCTAAGACACATAGAGCTCGAACACTCCTAACCCAAGTGACATAATAACGCGTGGTTCAACAACCCGCTAGTTATATGTAACTCCTTGGGGCGTACCCCCATACAACGAAGTGGGTCCATAGGTCCAACCAATCCATGGTGCATCCTATGACCCTATTCCACACATCATGACAATAGAACCAGCACAACAATCCAATCCAAAGTGCCAAGTGGCAAAGTACAAGCCTTGGGCAAGGCGGTAAGAATTCCAAATTTAAAAGAAGACCCAAAATCAAGAAAAATAAATGGCCAAATAGCCATAGTTAGTATCAAAATCCCCATGTTAGTGCCACAAACCAAGGAAATGCCCAAAATTGTAAAGCATGGCAATCAAGAAAAGTTGCTGGTCCTTACAAAATAAAGTAAAAATCTCAATTTACGAATAAAATCAACTTATAATAATGTCACATTATGATAACTGTGTGGCCTTATCTAGCCACCAAAGGGGTACTCAACGAGTTGCTAGCACTCGAACATCGAGCCTCAGCTCGCAAAATACGTATCAATAATACAACTGTCATCACCTCCATTTGAATCATCCCACCACCACTTCGACAAGGCTAAACATAGTCATAGTTGCACTTAGGTTACGTACATACAACCACATAGGGAGAGAGGAAAGAATCACATGTTATCTACTAAACTGAGTTTTGGCTCAAGTTATTGACCCATGGTACACCATTCCTCACTCTCAACATACACTTCTACCGATTTCCCTCAAGATCGGTTAGCGTAAGGTTCACAACATAACATACAACAACATCACTAACATAACGGTGGCACACACATAACTACCATAACATCTTACATATGGTACATATACAGGGTAGATCACGATCATACATTCACTGAGTGTAACACATCACTTTACCACATTCTGCACCCAAAGTGCAAGCACCATACGATAGGGTTCATACACTCACCGTATGACCCAAAATCACAACATGAAGCATTACATATTTGCACAGTCATACATACGATGAACATAGTACATCTCAACATAACATCCATTCTGCATAACAAGGTGGTACACACATTTCTTCAAAACATGGTAAAAACATCATGATACAACTCATTTCTTTTAACATCAATCTAGTCATACAACACATTGATACACCCACATATCACAATATGCCACAATGCTCTAACACTATGTCATCCACTTTATAATTCTTTTCACACGCCACAAACAGTAATTCACACGTGAACTCTTCATAGAATCCACAAGAAGGAGAGAGAATACTCCCATCCCCAACATATCAACATGATCACAAACACGCACAAGGTGACATACACATCACGTGCGTTCACAATATCACAATTATGACAATAATCACATCACGTTTAAAGCACATTACTCTTCCAATATCTACCACCATCATGCAACATCATCATCATCATGCAGTATCATCATGTAACACCACCACCACCATGTAACATCATCATATAACACCAATCCGGCCCATAGGTTCGAGAGCATGAACCTATGCTCTGATACCAAGTGTAACGACCCAAAAAAATCCACACATGAACAACACAGTGAAATACAGGATAACTTTTTTTTGACTTGCTTGACACATAACATGACGCAACATGTCGTCACCAAGGATACAACTAACACTGTGAACAACTTGATACAAGGATGGCCATAAAGGTAGCACGGAAACGTTCACACCTATCAAGGACAATTTACTTTTCTTTTGACAAGACAACATAGAAGTCCAATCACAGAACACACTTACAGTTAGGGCCAACCACAATGAGATATTCTTGAGGGTTATTTATTTTAAAAGGACATCTTGCAATTGTTAGCTTACGTTTTCAAGGAGGCTCAAGATATGATTTGTACAATTCATCTTACCAATGTTATGTTTATTCCTTTGACACTTTGAGTAATTATCCTTAAATATTCTCTATTATGACATTTATTTTCTTAATTCTTTTACCAAGAAAAAGGAGTATTTAAATTCCACAAGGACATCTGCTCACCACTAATGCTACTAAGATTCGTTCTTGCCCATGAAGACAACATGGTTTTAAGTTCAACACACTTAAGAGAAGGGATACAAGGTGCCTTGGAAAAGGGTTAGAGGGAGAAGGTCGAGATGAAACATCTTTAGGACCTCATTAGTTATTGCCAGTATTTAAATGAAGCTAGGGCTCTTAACCAGAATTATCAACAACTTTACTTAGGCTTCACTAAAAGTATTAACAAGGAGTAAAAATTTACTTTCCAAATGGCGGTGAGAAAGATGGTGAGGTCTCCAATTTGTTTTCTCTGGCTTATTAAATCTTATCATCTTCAAACAACTAACAGTTCATATCATCTTAGGGTCATTTTACAAATTTCACCATAAAAGGAATAATGTTCACTAGAGGAGCTAGGGTTATCATGTTATAAAGTTTACCTACAATGATAGTCTTGCCCTTGTTTACCTAAAGAATTTCTTTCTCTCAAGTTGGTGACCCCTACGTTACTTTATCTGAATACAAATTTTAATTTAACTTCCAGAAGCATTAAACAATCCCATGTTAGTTTACTTATGACACTTTATTACTAAGTCATGTCAAGGTTTAACTCAAAATTTATTCTCAAGGCAAGGTTGTAGCAACACTCATTTACAAGAACAAAACAAGATTACATCAATTCTTAAAATACTGATACTCCAACAAAGTCACTCAACAACAATAACCAAATTTTCTTATAATTTCAATGATGGTCAAACAATACAAGGTTTCCAAAGTTCAGATGACAAAGTCCACAATACTTTATACTAAGACATTAATCCTCTTTTAAACTTTCCACTGGACGTTAACAATAGTTGAACAACATAAAAAGGTTTCGAGCAAAGGAACTTCTCAACTGAGGTTGATGAAAAAAGTCTACAAATCTATCCCTCATCTACACGCAAAATCCATCTGCAACAAATTTTCTACAAGAGTCAGTTCACGAGAACTGAGCAAGATAAGGCTACACAAAACCACCATAACTATTATCTAACAATATCATGAAAAGAAGCACTTTATTACAAGAATTTGGGTCAGACCTCTAAACACTATCAACACTTCAAGTTATAATAAGTTTCCACCATGCCAAACAAGGAAGAAGACCATGTACTTCCATCGGAGTAAAGACAACGAAAATATAACCACTTTGAAAGAGAAAGGCCCTTGGCCCTATAAGGAGAAATAACCAATCTAACAAAGCAGATTCCCACCAAGTAAATAATTAAATAACAATCACAAGAGTGTGATTTGATATAAAGTACCAACCATCCATAATTTTATCACAGGTACCAAATACATAGGTTATAATATTATATTTCTAGAAGAACAAGAGTTGATCAACCCAAGAAAAGGGGAACCACGGGTTTCAAAAATTGACACAAAAAGCCATGTATAATTGAGTTTCGAACGGAAATAAATTAGACTATACACAAACATAAGTTTCGAGGCTTAAAGCAAAGTATATTAGTTTTGACCATTAACTACAAAGATTTTCCAATCATCCAAGAAGGGTCAAAGTCTTACAGGCTAGTAGCAAACACGTGAGAGAAGAAGGGGGTTCCGTCCCAACAAGAGTATACAATGTCATCAACAAATTTTTATAACACTAAAGATTTGCAAACCTCCACTACAATACTAATGTTTGGTTAATTTAAAATAAATTACCCATATCCCAAAACAACCATATTTTACGGCAACCCTTGGTAACACAATCAACCATCGCACAAATAGATACAAACATAATTTCTAAGTGACATTATCAAAACAAAACCTTCCGCTATGAATCCATAAGATTATCAAATGAAAGCTGAGTTTTTACTCAAGATTAATCACATTTAAGGAAATTTCCATCATAAACTATTACGGTAATTACGTGCATAAAAACCGCCAATATTAATTAATAGCATTAACATTACAAGGAGAAAATAATGCCGCTTAGAAAAAAAAAAAAAAAAAAAGAGCGCCATCAGCTATAATTTTGAGAGGGGGATTAGACCAAACTATTCTAGTGTCAACGAGGTCTTGGATTCACACAATGAAACCTCCACTTAGTTGCTCGAAAAGCTAGTTATGGTTCAAGTTGATAGGGATGGTCAAGGTACTTCTTGAGGATGGCCTTAAAAGCCTAGAAACAAGATGAAAGATAGTATAAGATTCTAAACACGCGAGACGGCAAAACACATTACACACAAACCTTTTCATTCTACTAGTTTTAATATCCAAACTCTAAGCTGACTAGCCCACGCATTGCTCACACAATCCTACAACCTTTCTTTCTCGATTCCAAAAGGTTATCAAAGGGACTTGCGAAGGGGCTAACAAAAAAATGTCAAAAGACAACTTAGGTGCTAGGGAGGAGCTTTATATTTATCGTAACTTACTTCCATAATATCGAAATTACTAGTTGATCAACATAATAACTTGCAACTCAATCGCAGAGAAGAATTAATACATAAACAAACAGACGAAGGTCTATCATTCGAGTAAGAGAAACATAACATTCAGAGGAGAGGGCACACACATCCTTTCGACCCACATACTTCATCAACGATAAAAGCTAAAACAAGAAGAGACAAGCAAAAAGGGAAATCTCCCATCATGACATCCAACTGACAAACCAATGCAAGGAAAAGTGGTTCGATTTCACAACAATTTTAAATAAAAT
This sequence comes from Taxus wallichiana var. yunnanensis, assembly GCA_018340775.1. Taxonomy (NCBI): domain Eukaryota; kingdom Viridiplantae; phylum Streptophyta; class Pinopsida; order Cupressales; family Taxaceae; genus Taxus; species Taxus wallichiana. Next base: position 421,385,610 of record CM031244.1, on the reverse strand, counting down.
AACAGTATAAAAGTGTATAAATATCTTTCCTGTTTCTTCACTTCAATAGGTCGTGATGACTCATGCACGGGCCAAAGATAAAAACTGTGGTAGTTCCAAAAGAAGAGCGTTGTTCCAAAGTAGATTTCGCCAGCAAATTTCTGGGTGCCGCCTCCGACCTTCGAGTAGGGATGATAGACTTGGGATTTTGTCTAAAATTATCATCTCTAGCATACTTTGATTCCTTACCCAAAGTTTGTGTCTCCGTGTGCCCTACCTTTGGTTCAAAAATGGCAATGTCGTCCATGATTGCAGCATGATTTTCAGTGACTTTAGCAGTATTCATAACAGACAAAGGAGCGTCCAATTCATAATCAGGAGGAGAAGATGAAGAAGAAGGCACAGTTATAGATGCTTTCTGGACAAGATAATCAAAGATCCTATGGTGGTCCTCCAGCTGAAGCAGGGCCAAGGCCTCTCGCTTCTCCTCTTCAGCCTGCATCTCAATTTGAATTCTCCACATCTCCTGCATGACTGAAAAGAGCTCCTCAGGCACATCCAGAGGCTTCACCTGCCTCGACAAATTCTCAGTAAACGTGTGGATCTCGGTGCTAACATTACAGCTGTAGCTTGTAAGGTGTGATAATTCCAACAGAAACCTTTATGCCTGCCAACTTAGTGACTCGTTGAAGAAGCTCATATAATTGCAAAGAAAATTGTGCTTCATGAATATTCTGATATGAAACAGATCCACGCCTATGAGATTCTCTTCCATATAATACTGTGGAACAAGCACAGAATTTTGATTTCTGTTTCGATAGATAGCAGACATGTCCAGGCTTAGTCCAAAATGACTCACCAAAGCATCTTGTTTTGTTATGTCTTCCCGAAGTTCGAGTCGTGCACGAGCTTCAACCAATCTGACAAGACTCTCAAGCTGTCTTACTATTATGGGAGTTCCATCAGCTCCACTGTTGTGGTTCCTCAGTTCTAAATAGAATTGTTGTAGTATTTCTGCTGCAGTAGACGACATTCTACACAGAATATTGGCATAGGTTTATGCAACATTTGTTGTCAAATTTACAATTATGTATAAAAATACCAATTTATGGTCTCAGCTTACTAACTAAACTTTTTTTAGTAGTTTAATGCATAAGCTACAAAGTTTACCAAAAGCATTTTGTCCCAAACACCTTGGAAAAACAAGAAGCGGTCTTGGCAAAGGCACAAAATCACGATCTCTCCCACCGTGGAGATGACCACATCCACTTTTTGATTGTCTCCACAAGACTTGCATGATCTTCCGAGATCCATGGACTATATTAGCACTTTGAGGCCTTGAAGGATTCAAGAAGCTCGGCCTTTTGAGGATTTGAAGCGTGGACTGCCTTACAAGAAGATAAGTTGTATGGCCAAGAATAATGCTCTTGGCCTTTGATACATGGCGACTAGTTTATCCTATTCCTCCAATTAACACAATCATGCTTCCTTCATCTCCCAAGACATTTTTTCCAACATTGCATAGATCTCCCGTGCTCTGCGGGTGTGATCTATCAACTACACAAAAGCATGCACCATTTTATTGCCTTTAATCCAACTACATCCAAGTTTCTTTTTTATTCCTCTATCCTTCATCTATCTCCTAAACATTGCCGGGCCAAAAGTCACATGGATAATACTCGAACATGCAGATTCTAATATCCACTCCACAAGCCACTTATTGACCTATGCCAAACCTACACCACAACTAGTCTATCCATTGCCACTTAAAAAGCCAATGCCCTAAATCTAAAAACAACCAAACTAGATTATTTCCATCTAAAGAGACAATCCAAGGTGAGTACAATTCTTTTGGATTTAATAATAAGGCATCCCAAATGAACAACCATCAATGGAGTTTTTAGCACCGCATATGCCATGGGTTTCACACAAATAGGCAGAGACAGGATAAACCGCAGCAACAGAGAGCCATCCACAGCCCGGGTAGATACCCATTAATGCGACCATACGCAGAGAAAGAGAAAACCAAAAAAGGAAGAAGGTTCGTGAAGCAGGACAGGAACAAAACTTCACACAAAAAGCACAAAACAAAACTCAAACACGTTTCTCCCTCCATCAATGCCTGCAGCTCAAGAAGGACACGCCCAACGCTCCACCTAAACGCATTGAAGAAGGAAATCAAATAAAGATCATGGTGAAGGAAGTCAAGACTCCACCGACTCCCACTGCCTCACGCCAAACAGGAAAAATGTGACAACCCGGATATAGTTGGCGGGTTGGGTGGTTGGGAGGAGACCAATTGCACCCACGTGCAAACAAGACCAAGGACACCCGGTCGCCAAGGTGGCAAAGTGGAGGGTAGGTGGCGAGACGGAAGTTGATGCCCAATGGGGCATTACACTTTTTATTTAGATATATTTCTTAGCTCGAATAGTTGTTGTTCCTTCTATTTAAAAGAATTATTTGAAATTGTGCAACAAGTCATGCTTTTATGGGGGAATAGATGTGCCCGATTTAGGATTTTTGTGAGTCTAAGCTTGAAATCACACTAATGGAAATCTGAAATTCCTGTATACTCTTGCATAAATGTTTTAGACACTGGCAATGTGAGCCAACAACTCTTATTGCGATGATGCCATTTTTTGAAAGAGACTAGGACACTTTACAGTTTGCATAAATTCTTGTGTAGACCTAAATTTATGTTTTGGCTATGGGTTTTGCTATATAATTGAAGTCTTTGCGCTATCATTAGTACTTTTATTTCTACAATCAAGACCTTCTATACTTCATTACTTTAACTATTATCTTAAAATATCTTATTGTTATATGTGTTGCATAAAGAAAACTATTTTTTGCTTTTAGTCTTCAACCGCGGCATAAAGGGGCAAGTGCCTTCAACAATGGCAGGATTCGGTGTGTGTTGAGGGGTTTTTGCCCCTAGGATGCTGCATCAAAATGCCCTTCATTGGGCGTTAGACTGCCCATTGGCAAGGCTTTTAAAGTTGCCTGCCAAAACATACGACACCCGAATATTTGTCTTTGATTCCTTGTTGGTGCTCTGCAACAAAAAACAATGTGTTTAACTTCCATTTCCAGCGTGGAACTTATCGAGGTTTATATAACATCTATAAAATTGGTTTTTTTCATTTCTATTGTTTTGGGTTGCTTGTGAACTTGCAGCAATGAAGACTCGGAATACAATTGTTCTTCCTCCACACGGTGTGACAATCACCACTCTACACTTGGAGCGAGAAGATGCTTTCAACCAGAACAAAGTTTGTTGTCAATGTGCTCCATTGCAAGCAACCAAAACCGGCAAAACCTGTGATCGCTGATTTGGTTAGAGAACGTCTCCGCCTGCATCCTTCCTGTCCTCTTTATCTTTCCAAATTCCATATGGCAGGCTCCAACTTGAGGGGATTTGGGCTTTTATATGATCACCCTAAAGATGCTCTAAAATACGAACCTGACCACAAACTGAAAAAGATGGGGATAACTGCAAAGACAATACATGTTGGAGAAAAAAACACATGGTGCAAAAAAATGCTAATGTCACCAAGGGAAAAAAATGAGATGCCAAGAAAAAATGAAAACCATTAAGGGTGTGCTCCATTAAACTTATGTACATAAAAGTAGTTTAGGTAGCTATATGGTGCAAACATCTACTATGTGCTCTTTCAGTTGCTCGATCGAAATAACATTATGTTATGTTTTTGATAGCTCTTACTTCCTTAAGTTTGAGACTTGCTTCATTGTACATTTGCCGCTTTGTCAATCTTATTAATGTGAAAAAAAATTTAATAGAGAAATTTCATACTTTTTTTTGTTTTGCATTTAACTAGCTTTCCTATCATCATATTATCTGTCTGGTGGCCATATCTTATAAACTTCATTAATCCAGCAACAATTCTAGTGGCGCAACTTGCAAGACCATAACTTTTGCACCGTACCTCCGATTGACTCCGTTCAAAAGGCAACGGAAAGCTTGGAATGTGTAGAATGTGATGAGAAGGTGTGAGCTTTGTTCAGAAATGTTTGACCCCAGAAATCCATGTTTAAGGGGCCCAAATTGTGATTTTTGTAGTGTTGTCTAAAAATAGTAAATTCTAAAAATAGTATGTTTCGCAAAATTAGTGCACATGTAAGTCTTGGAAGATGAAACACCTCATCTCCCTCGAGACTGGTGACCTTCCACATCTTTCTAGGTGTCCTTTCATATTTATAAAATTATTATAAATACATATGTAACCGGAAAAGGGATAGACATCTCTTGGCAGAGATAATTGATGTAATTTGAAGTCTTTGAATAATTTACATCTCTTTTCAGAGATAGTTGTTTTGCAATTCATTTGGCACATTTGTTAATCTATTCCTTAAGTCTAAAACCCCTTAGTTTTGGATCAGTGGTATCAGAGCTAAGTCGTCTTGAGAGTGTATGATCCCCAGAACGAGGTCGAATACAAAAAGCTTGGGTGGTCCACACACAATCCTTCAGAATACTTGCCTGTTCGCTGCAGGCGACCTCCAATGGCGGACAACACCGGGATGGATGATCCTCTCAAAAATATGGTGAATGAAGCTCTTAGGGAGCAAAAGGATCAGATGCTACAACAATTCACCCAAATTCTGCAACAACTACAAGTAGGAAATCATGCCTCCTCATCTGTAAATCAGTCCTTTGGTGCCCCGACTCCATTCAAGGTGCAAGTAAATTTCGACATTCCTATTTTTGAAGGTAAGATCAATTCTGATGCAGTAGAGAACTGGTTGGACCAATTGACCTCATATTTTTCTGTCAATCAATTTACTGATAAGGAAAAGATAACATTTTCTCTATTGAAATCATCTCTTGCTGTCAAAAATTGGTGGGGTGTGTATAAGAATGGGCTCGAAAGGGATGAGCTAGGAATCGCAGAGGAACCCACATGGAATGATTTCGTGGATGCCATAAAGGAATAATATTACCCTGTTGGGGCCTATGATGATTTGTACATATAGTGGCAGCAACTTCGTCAAGGTAAGGACCAGTCGGTTCAAGATTATACTGAAAAATTTCATTCTTTATCTGCAAGATTGGGCATTCAAGACACAGAACAACATAGGATTCTAAAATATCGTAGTGGCCTACAATGGAGCATCCGAGAGGACATGGAATTCTTTCAGTTTCAAACCCTTGGCGAGGCATACAAGTTTTCAGTCAAGATTGAACAAAAGCATAAAAGGAGGACTGCTAAGAACCAACCCGTGAGGGGGAAAAATGATAAAGAAGGCCAGACCCGAGGCCAAGGTTGGAAACAAGAAGAGTCACAAGGAAATAAGATGCAGAAGGAGAAGATAGGGAAGTGGTGCGACCTCCACAAAACAAATCGCCACTCCAAGGAAGAATGTCGAGCCATCAAGTCCTTACTCGCCGAGTCATCTTCTTCAACACTCTCTGCACCAGCAGTTACAGACCCTGAGGTCAAGGATGAAGATGATGAAATTATAGATGCTGATCCAGATGTGATCATTGCCACCTCAAAAGTCAAGAATATGGATGAGAAGGAAAGGCTCTTCCACTCCAAGCTTTGGGTAAAAGGTAAGCCATTTCATTTTATCCTTGATGGTGGAAGTCAGAAGAATTTAATTTCTATTGATGTTGTAAAAAGCCTAAACCTCCCTGTAAAGCCACATCCCCAGCCATATAGTATCGGGTGGTTAAACCCAGGAAGAGACCTCCAAGTCACACAACAATGGCTCCTTCCATATGCCATCAAGCCCTTCCATGATGAATTCATGTGTGATGTTGCTCCATTAGATGTTTGTGATGTGCTCCTAGGCTAGCCATTTATGTGGGATAGACATGGCATCTATGAGTCATGACCTAGAAGGGTCACCATTACCATTGGGAGTCGATGTTATTGGATACCCGAGGTCATTCCCCCAAAATATGTCTCCCTCATCAGTGCCAAACAATGTAAGAAGTTAGTGGAGAAAACCAAACATTTTGTCATCTTGATGATCAGGCCAAAACCTACAAAGAAAATTGTTGCAGCCTCCATGAACATGCACTCAATACAAAGAAGGTAGACTCAACCAAATCATAACTGAGTATGATGATCTATTCCAGACACCTAAAGGAGTGCCACTTCAGTGCCAGGTAAAACATGTTATTGATTTGGTCCCGAGGTCTCCTTTACCCAACATCCCTATGTATCGCAGGTTAGTCCTTGAAAATGAGGAGATCAAGAGGCAGCTCCAGGAATTGATTCAAAAGGGACATATTAGGACAAGCTCTTCACCTTGTGGAAGTCCAATTATCTTGGTGCCAAAGAAGGATGGAACATGGAGACTTTGCATAGACTATCGGGCTTTGAACAAAATCACTGTGAAGAATCGCTACCCCCTCCCAAGGATTGATGATTTGCTAGACCAGCTCTGCGGTGTAAAATTTTCACCAAAATTGATCTCAAATCTGGCTATCACCAGATCCCTGTCAAGGCCACTGATGTTTGGAAAACTGCATTTAAGTCTCGTGAAGGCCTATTTGAATGGTTGGTCATGCCTTTCGGACTAACTAATGCACCTGCAACATTCATGCGGATGATGGACAACATCTTGCGGCCCTACACCAATTCCTTCGTGGTGGTCTACCTAGATGATATACTCATTTATAGCCAAACCTGGGAGAGGCATCTGCAACATGTTCAAGAAGTACTTCAGACCCTCAGGAAGCACAAACTGTATGCAAATCTAGATAAGTGCACATTTGGGATGACAAAGGTCCAGTACTTGGGTTACGTCGTGGATGAGGAAGGAGTCCATGTCGACCGGAGAAAATTCAGGTTATTCAGAGGTGGCCTACCCCAAAGAATCTTACAGAGCTTTGTAGCTTCCTGGCCTTGCCAATTTCTATCGCCGGTTTGTCTTGGGTTTCTCACATATTTCCTGGGCACTCAATTAGGTGACTAAAGGAGGGAACAAGGCTAAATTCCAATGGGGGGAAGCACAACAGAAAGCATTTGAAGGGCTGAAAGAAAGGTTATGCTCATCCCCTATCCTTTCCCTTCCTGATCTACATCATCCATTCGAGCTGATGACAGATGCATCTGAGTATGCCTTGGGAGCTGTTATCATGCAACATGGCCACCCTATTGCATACCATAGTGAAACATTCAATGACACGGTCAGGAAGTACCCAACATATGACAAGGAGCTTTATGCCATCATCCAGGCATGTAAGCAGTGGAAACACTACATTCTGGGGAAGGAGACAGTAATCCACACTGACCATAGGCCTTTGGAGTTCCTTCGACACAAAGAGCAAGTTGAGGAATGAGAGACACTAGAAATGGGCCACATACCTACAACAGTTTCACCTGATAATAAAACATAAGAAGGGAAGTGCCAACTCAAAGAAGTTGATTGCCTAAGCTGCCCTCCAACAGCCCTCACAACTATTCTTGATCTCTGTGGACATGAGACTTCAAGTTGGTGTAGTTTGTATGAGAAGGATCCTGAGTTTTCAGACACATATCAGGCCCTCCGTGAAGGAAAACATGTCTCTGATTTCTATCTACAGGATAATCTCCTCTGCCATATGGGACACATCTGTGTTCTAACAAGTGAACAACAGAAGATGATCTGGGAAGCACACTTCAGCAAGACCACAGGGCACTTTGGCATGGACAAGACATTGGCGACTTGAAGCATTTCTACTGGCCTAATCTAAGGACTGATGTGGTGAAGTATATTAAGTCTTGCACTCCTTGTGCAATTGCTAAGCCAACTAACAAGAAACAGGGATTGTACACACCATTTCCAGAACCAACCAAGCCTTGGGCATCTATCTCGATGGACTTCCTCTCAGGTTTTCCAACTTCAAACATGGGAATGATGGTGTTTTTGTTGTAGTTGATCGATTTTCTAAAATGGCTGTAATGGTTTCCTGTAAGAAAAATATTTCTGCTGAAGATACTGCTAAAATTTATTTCAGTCATGTATGGATCAACTTTGGGCTCCCCAAGTCTATTGTTTCTGATAGGGATAGCAGGTTCCTGAGCATCTTTTGGTCCACCTTATGGGGAATGCTAGATACAAAGTTGATGAAGTCCACATCCTTTCACCCACAGACTGATGGGCAAACAGAAGTGGTGAATCGCCTAATTTTTCACATGCTTCGTATGTACCACTCCAAGCACTCCCGCACATGGGACGAGGCCCTGCCATACATACAACATGGATACAATCGAGCCCTGCACAACTCCACTAAACACAGTCCTTTTCAAGATTGTTATGGATTCCAACCTATGGCTCCCATTGATGTATGCATCCCAATTCCTGCCATGGAATTCACACTTCATGGAAAAAGTGACGTAGAAAAGGTGACAAGGTTTGTTGAGTAGATCCAGCACATTCAGCACCAAGTCCATGACATTTTACAAAAAATGAATAAAAATATAAGAATCACCATGATAAACATAGGGTTCTGCATCATTTCCAGGTTGGTGATAAGGTTTGGTTGCGGCTTCAGAAGGAACGGCTTGCAGGTCCACACAGAAAGATTCGACCTCTCTGGTATGGTCCTTACACTCTCACTAAGCAAGTAGGGGAAAATGATTTCAAGTTGAATCTTCCACCCTACCTTGGTCTGCACCCCATCTTCAATTTGGACCTCCTCAAGCCATACCATCCACCTTTGTTGGATACTTCACCTGACAGAGAACAATTGGACATCTCCGAGCTCAATCTAGCAAGTCTTTCCCAAATGAAGAAGATCATATTATGGACAATTTGACTAAGACCACCGTGAGGACTACCTATTCAACTCTATCATGTGATAAAGAAAGGATATCTCAATCACCAAGGTGAGTGGCTCACTCGCATGCCGGGTAAAGAAGCAATTTCCACACTGATGGGGCATCTTAATGCAATGGGGACCATTGTTTTTGAAGGAGGGAGGAATGATCCAGGCAACAATTCTAGTGGCGCAACTTGCAGAGACCATAACTTTTGCACCGTACCTCTGATTGAATCCGTTCAAAAGGCAACGGAAAGCTTGGAATGTGTAAAATGTGATGAGAAGGTGTGAACTTTGTTCGAAATGTTTGACCCCCGAAATCCATGTTTAAGTGGCCCAAATTGTGATTTTTGTAGTGCTTCTAAAAATAGTAAATTCTAAAAATAGTATGTTTCGCAAAATTAGTGCACATGTAAGTCTTGGAAGATTAAACACCTCATCTCCCGAGACCGGTGACCTTCCACATCTTTCTAGGTGTCCTTTCATATTTATAAAATTATTATAAATACATATGTAACCGGAAAAGGGATAGACATCTCTTGCGAGATAATTGATGTAATTTGAAGTCTTTGAATAATTTACATCTCTTTTCAAAGATAGTTGTTTTGCGATTCATTTGGCACATTTGTTAATCAGTTCCTTAAGTCTGAAACCCCTTGGTTTTGGATCATTCATGCGCTGCTCTTATAGGTGAACTTCAGTTGTTTGGCAGAGTTGTTGCAGATGGTTTTCTAATTGCTTTTTTGAAAGAATTCCCTCATACATTGCTCCCTTGAAACTGTTCATTGCTACATACACAACATAAATTGTTGCAAAATAGTGTTTTAAAACTGTTCGAGCTGCATTTTTATTCATCTCTCCAAAATATTCAGATAAATGAAATAATGTTTTTTGTTTACTATAAAGAAAGAAAAAAAGTGAGTTTTCCATAACAAAAATGTCTGACATGCTTGTGATCATGCTACCAATCTTACAAGTTAATTTAAGTCACCAACATCGGCTTCCGGTCTCTGCGAATAGTGAGTTTTTCTCATTCTTTCCTTCTAATTTAGGTAAATCTAATACAATATTTCTTTAATCTTCTAAGTGAAATTGTATTATGGTTCCATTAAATAGAACAAAGTTTAGGTTTATCACTTGAAAATAGGCTTCAAAATTGACAGGTTGTAGGCCTTTTTTTGGTGATTTTAATTATATATTATAGATGGTTTTTTTTTCCATACACAATACTTATTGTCATATATATATGGGTAAATTGTAAATATATCTATAAATTTTTTTGGAATATATAGCCACCTGAAAGAGTCGGAGAATTTTGATTTGAAAGCCGCACATAATTTGAATTTCCAGGCCTATTTGAAAGTGAATGTGTATTTGTATTAAGATTCAATTAAATAGAATTTGTGCTTGTGTATACTTAAGGTTGGTACTTTAATTGTTTGAGTTCTTTTTAATGATATAAGTTACATTTTAACAAGCTAGGCACAATATTGCTACCATGGACATTTAAAAGATACCTATGTAATGAGGCCTAAATGTTGCTTCAATAACATGGAATTTCAATCATGCGATTCCACGACCCCACATCTCTTTAAAGCACAATTTTTTTGTGGTTTGTGTCTAAGTCACTTATCTGTGAATGGAATCATGGCAGAAAGCACATTTATCATTAGTACAATCTAAATAGTTTGATCTTTCAACAATTTCTTCAGGTTTTTAGATCTAAACTGAACCGTCAATAAAATCCCTAAATACCCTTGAATTTATTTGGAAATGTAGACATCCTCTTAGCATTTTGTTTTTATATAGGTATATGTAGTTGTCTAATCTAATTTCACTTAACCTTATCTCTTTAACACTTTTTGCACTTCGTTCCCCACAAAACTGATTTATTTTGACACATTTTGTCAAACAATTCCTATGTTGTATATGCTTCCCGTTTCATATGCATTAACAATAGATAAATTTGTTGTCTAATTATGAACCTCATTTGTATAGATTGAGTATTTTCTACTTCCCTTTGCATCGCTTACCATCAATGCTATGAAAAAAGGTTAAAATCTTGATTGGTGAAATCATAGATATAAATATAACATTATAGTTTCAACTCGTCTTCAACACAGCAGGAAAATGTATTAGTGTATATACTTTAATTCCCAATGAGTCCCACTCTACTTCGGTCAGCAATCCTTTTGGTTTTGCATCAAATATTTGACCGATTGAACTTCAGTTTTAAAATATTCCACCGAATGTTGTGATGACATACAAGAATATTCAACTACAAAATGTCTAAAGGAGTCATCTTCAACTTACAATCAGGCACTTTGATATGATTCAAATATACAAAGTCAACACAAACATAATGATTATGTGATGCGTGAAGACAATAGACAACCATAAATTACTCTTGTTGTGTGCTTTGGGAAGAGTGCTCTCCATAATAACAATATAATAAACTATCTGCTATGCATCAAATCGCTCTCTAGTGATTTAGGCCCACATCTCTTTCAACTTTATGACTTGTGGAAGAAAAATTTCATGACGTGCCAATTATCACATTAGGATAGTTTCTCATGGAATCGATTTCGAAACAAGCAAGAGGTGTTTGATATTCGTCCTAGGATCGAACGACTAAGATGGATATTCCATTTTTGAAAAAAATAGATTGATGCCGAAATAATACAATATGTCCCACAAATTTCAATTTTTTTTTTAGTAATGGTGTTATATCATTTGTATAAATATTGATCTGTATATACCTTTTGATCTCGTATATACTTGTTGATCTCATTACACGCACCTAGTATTGATGTAAACGTTGATGTTTCTTGAATTTTCTTTCCAAAAACTTTATAAATATTGTACATTGATGTTTCGCACAACGAGCTAAATCGCATTACAATATTTATAAAGTTTTTGGAAAGCAAATTCAATAGAAACATCAACGTTTACATCAATACTAGGTTGTGTGTAATGAGAACAACAAGTATATACGAGATCAAAAGGTATACATAGATCAATATTTATATAAATGATATAACACCATTATTGAAAAAAAAATTGTAATTTGTGGGACATATTGTATTATTTTGGCATCAATCTATTTTTTTCAAAAATGGGATATCCATCTTAGTCCTTCAGAGCCTAGGACGAATATCAAACACCTCTTGCTTGTTTTGAAATCGATTCCAAGAGAAACTATCCTAACGTGATAATTGGCACGTCATGAAATTTTTCTTCCACGAGTCATAAAATTGAAAGAGATGTGGGCCTAAATCATTGGAGAGCAGTTTGATGCATAGTAGTTTATTTTATTGTTATTATGGAGAGCACTCTTCCCAAAGCACACAACAAGAGTAATTTATGGTAGTCTATTATCTTCACGCATAACATAATCATTATGTTTGTGTTAACTTTTTATATCTGAATCATATCAAAGTGCCCAGATTGTAAGTTGAAGATGACTCCTCTAGACATTTTGTAGTTGAATATTCTTGTATGTCATCACAACATCTGGTGGAATATTTTAAAATTGAAGTTCAATCGATAAAATATTTGATGCAAAGCCAAAAGGATTGCTAACTGAAGTAGAGTGGGACTCATTGGGAATTTAAGTAATACATTTTCCTACTGTGTTGAAGACGAGTTGAAACTATAATGTTATATTTATATCTATGATATCAGCCAATCAAGATTTCAACCTTTTTTTCACATTGTTGATTTCAAAATAGAGATTCCAACCATTTTTTGTCCCTTTTCTTTTTTACCCTTTGCAGGACTATTCTTGTCTCCAAAATGGAAGTTGTGATAGAAAAAACATCCTAAAATTGGTGCTCCTACTCCTCTTCCTACCCATGTCATTCGTAGAAAGCAATCAAATCCCAATACAAAGCATGTAGACTTGGGATTTTGGGCCACAAACACCTCCCCAAAGAAAGTTTTCCTCCCGATAGTTGAAGGTTGCCTCTAAAAATAAGTGCACTAAATACAACCATGCGTACATGGTCTATTGAAGGTTGCACCCTTGGGAAAACAACACTTAGGGAATATACGAATGCAAATGGCAATGGCTCATATTTTGGCTTTGATTTTGTGGATGGTGAAGGCGGAGAAATACACGTTACATGCTTCAACAAAATTGCAGAAATTTTTTTGGACAAATTGAGGCTGGAAAGTTATACACCATCGCAAATGGAAGGATAGGGAATGCAAAACCAAGTTACAACCACCTTAACAATGAATTTGAGATATTCCTACAAGCTTCTTCCACTGTCTCTCCACTACTTGTCAATAACACCACAATACCTTTGCATAACTTTCACTTCACAGAAATCAAAGATATACCTGCAAAACCTATTGGTTCCTTCGTTGACATTATTGGCATTGTTTTAGAAATATCTCCTTGCTCCACTATTCACAGGTAGGATTCTAGTGAAACTAAACGAAGAAGCTTGCAATTGAAGGACATGTCAGGATTTAGTGTTACTGTAACTTTATGGGGCCAACATTTACAGGATCTTGCCGAAGAACTTGAGGAACTCCTTTCTATTCCACAACTCCCAGTATTGGTGTAAAAGTGGCACGTGTTTTGAGTTTCAATGACACTTCCATAGACATTGTCTCTAGCACAAAATGGTTTGTCAATCCTCAGATTCCTGAATCTAAAATGTTACAAGACTAGGTTGCCTCTGAAAATTACACTATTGAAACTCCCTCTGTAATGAACAAATTTCTAGGTCCTCAAAAAGCTTAAAACCAATGGCAACAATTGCGAAATACTTCAAATGGGCAATACAGACAACAATGAATGGGCTACACTTACAGCTATAATTACAGACATTGCAATGGATAATTTCTACTACATGGCTTGCCCCCTTGCAATTGGTGACAAACAATGCCGAAAGAAAGTGAAACCATCAGACAATGGCTCATGGTTTTGTGAAAGTTGTAACTCTCATGTGCTTCAGTGTGACTATAGGTATGCTCTCTGTATAACCTTGCAAGATGGCTCGGAAGAACTACAATCGGTTATAGCATTTGATGCAGCTAAAGCAATCATGGGTGTCACAAAGAATAGACATCTAAGTTTTGCATAGATGACGAGGCTATAACAGAAATTGCAAACCAGATAATTGGCTATGGCTAAAAATTCACTCTCTCCATGAAAAAAGAAACTTTCCGTGGAAATACACAACTGAAATGTGTCATACTTGATTCCCTTAAATTGGATGAATCCAAAGTTGTTGCTTGACTTTGCCCTTCCTGGGCACCATAACACTTTCCTATATTTTAGTTTCTTCATTGTTTGCTCATATTTCCTCTGTAATATGCTTTTGTCCACAGATACATTTGTACTATGCTTTTGTCCGCATGTTCTAATGGACTATAACTCTCAAATTTTTCCATTTAATGGTTGTTAATATTGGTTTACATGCGCATCTATATCGCAGAGACACCTTTTTTGTAATTGATAAAAATGTATGGTCCAATATGTATATATATACATATAGTTTATGCTAACATTATGGAACACTTTATTCATTTCTTGAAGGTTTGTCTATGTTTCACACGAAGTTTTTGCTTCTTTCTACCTTGTTCCTTCTTAATACCTATGTAGAAAAAAAAATAAACACATATCTCTATGCTTTTTCCTAATCAATAACTCCATACACACCCTTGTATTTCTTCCTTTACTTCCTTAAAAATATATGCAACAACAAATCATTTTCCTTTTGTTTTATTGCCTTTAGCTACCAAAATATAAAACATTTAGAGCAAGATAAGCATCTACAATTGGTTTTTGCATTCATTTCCCCTTATCCACATACATAATTTAGTACTCTTTGAATCTTCTCTTATGCCACCTTTTTTTGGCGATTTGCGCAGGTCGTTGTTTTATGCACAATGCCTACCCCAGAGCAACGACAAAGAAGAAGAGATATTTATGCCTTGCACAAAAATGAAATCAATGCTTTTCGGCATGAATGATATCACTAGCTCGAAAAATTCAGATAAGTTCTATGCCTTTCCAAACTATTGGCTGCCCCCTTCCTTGTCTTCCCTTGCTACTTTCCCCTCTGCACCAGAAAATTCTCCTTTCCCTCTTGGCATTAACCACACCACTTGTGTCAAACCTTGTCTTCATCATGCCCGCAACATCAAATTGCAGCCCTCTCCATCACTACACTACCCTCCATCTACTTCAACCCAATACATTGCTCCTTGCAATCATTCACCCTTCACATTTCATCTAGATTGCGTCGGTCGGTAGCAAGTTCACTTCCTACTCCTCTTGTCGAACTACCTCTGTCACATTCTTCCAAACTTTCGTTCCCTTCCTCTCAAACTCTTTGCACAAGTCACACCCAAGATTCCACCATCCTGTGCCACTTCTCAAAACTTTCCGTACCATCCCTTCTTGGGTGGATGCCCATCGTAGATTCCATGGAGACTGGATCTTTTATCGGACATCTACACCTGCTCAATTTGTCTTGAGAACTACCCAGGCATAAATACTACCTTCCATGAAGGAAAACACACATGCACTAGGTGCAAGTCTAAAAGAAATGGACACCGCTTCTCATCTTGGAACAATATGGATCCTGGCATTCAACCTTCCATTCTCAAATCTTTAACCCAGGTCGAAGAAATGTTGATTGCTCATATTAATCCCATTTTGCAAGTCACACAAATGCGCGGGGGACAATATAAATATTCAAGTCACACAATAAGTTTCCCACAAAACATTTCTTCCATTGCCAAATACCTTCCTCGTCGACTAGGAGATTTGGATCTCTTGTTGGTTCAAAAGACTGGAATGCAACAAACAAAATATGACTTCTATATAAGCAGGTCCCATGTTTGGGAAGTGCTTCAATATAAAATTATCCATGACCCCTACTATAAGGATGTTCTTATTGACACTGAGGCTCTTTCCTCTCTCCCGCAGAACCGACAAACATATCCTCCTCCCTTAACTCTATTCCTATAGACCTTCCAGGCTCTCACTTCTCTGAGCTGCAGGATAATGACAACCCTCCTTCCAACCCCTACGAGTATCCCGAGGAGACATCCTCATTTGTTCCTTCATACCCAAAACCGACACAGAGGAAGAGTTGATCGAGCGGTATCTGCTTTCAAATGGCCAGATACACCCTGCACCTTGCCTTGGCATGAAGTTGGAAATTCGCCAATTAATGAATACACCATGGAGGGCCTTTTCTCGATGGCTTTTCCATGTTTGTTTCCAATTGGTGCAACATTTTTAAACAACCATGCATGAAGGATGTTTAGATGCATGAATATACCCTCCACCTGATGCGCTACCATGATGATCATTTTGGGTCACACCCTAGGTTCCAGTACTACTTGCTTAACTTTATTATGAGACATAGGAGCCAATCTATAGTTGCAGTATTGATGAGGTTGAACCTTGAACATGGTGTTTCCCCTACTATAGGCCAACTACAAAAATGCCTCGTAATATTTCCCTGATGATTTCATTCCACGAGTTTAATGAGATTTTTGAACCAACTGTGACGGACATGAACATTTTGGTCCAAGAGCAGAGAGGAGGTCTCTGACATGATTGAGAAATTGGGAGTGCCTACACTCTTCTTCACTCTGAGTGCAACAGACACAAAATGGCTAGACCTACATAACATCATGCCAGGTTTGTCTCCTGGTGAGGCCCGTGTGGCACAACACTGGAGGACCATGAACATTGTTAACCACCCTCATCATGTCGCTGCTTACTTACATCAAAGATTCACCATATTCTATGAGGAAGTGTTACAAAAACATCTTTGTGCCAAAGACTACTGGTACAGGTAAAATTCTTCAATGCTCTCTACTTTTCAGTTACTTGAATACAAAATGATTAACCTTCCTTTATCATAGGTATGAATGGCAACATAGAGGTTCAATGCATGTTCATGGTTTTCTATGGCTTGAGGATGCTCTAGATGTTGATCGCATCGACTAGTCAAATAATGAATCATGCGCGAGCAAGACAATACTTTGATATCTACATATATGCATAGAATATGTGCCCTCCTTCGTCTGCTAAGAATTTGTTCACAGGAATATGCAGGATGACCCTTTCCTATTAGTTTCATCTCAAGTGCTTACAGTCTCCCCGTTGTAAGATTTGGAGGAGCTGATAAATTGTGTTCAACGACACATGAAGTGTTCTAAGAATATTTTCCTTCGAAAAAGAAATAGCCAGCTTCGATGTCGTCTGACAATGCACCTTGGAAGAATAGAGCCACTTCTTTATTGTTTTTGATGAGAGTGCTTTAGTTAAATACCTCCCTTCAAGGAATGATGATAGATTTCACACACACAATCCAACAATTTTATCCATATGGAGAGCAAGTATCGATGGTCAACCTATTCTATCTCACCATGCTATCCTCAAATACATTGCTAAGTATGCTTCCAAAGCAGAACAAAGGTCAGAAACATACCATCATATGCTTTCTAGATTGTCAAGTGGTTTAGATCCTAATCTTCCTGCACATCTAGCCATAAAAAAATCTTAACTGAAAGTGAGGTTGAACATGACATTAGTGCTCAAGAAACATGCCACATGCTCCTCAAATTACCACTTGTAATGTGCAGTCGCACTTTTGTGACGCTAAATGTAGGTAGAAAAATCTTAAGAAGATTGGTTGAAGCAGAGTGTGAGGATGCAGAAACATCCCTCCTTTTAGATGCATACAAGGTCTGACCTTCAAACATGGAAAGCCTTCCACTCATTGAAGTTACACGCGACTAGAATTACAACAAATATCACAAGCGCAATAAGTGGAAGAGTCGTACCCATCCAGCTATTGTTCGAGTGTTCCCCAAATTTCAATGCATTCCATCTAAGGACTCCCCCTCTTTTGAGCTTTTCTATTGGTCTGAACTCCTTCTATACAAACCTTTTCGCAACATTTCTACTGATATTGGTTCAACACCTCAACAAACCATTTCTAATTAGAGCTTGTTCAGATACAATTATCAGCCCTAGCATATTGCATGACGTGAATCAAATCATCACACACCTCCGATAATGACACTAAGTTTTAGGTCGAGCCCCCCCTTCCTGTTGAGCAACTATATGATTGGAAACTTTTGGCTCAATTCCACCCCGGGAACACTTCATTCCTTGACAGCTTGCAAATGTTGGGACTTCGTGAATTTGACACCCTTCACAATTGGAGTGCACATCGTATTCCTATTGCTCTGTAGTCTCTTGGTGCCACTTTCATCGAAGATAATAAGGTAGAACATATTTCAGCTTCCTTCGTGGATAGATTTAACCCTCTAGCTTCAAGTTTATCTCTTGAACAACAACAAGCTTTCAACATAGTTGTTCAGCACTTCATGCACAAATCCAACCTTCCTCCATTGAGACTTATTATACAAGGGAGTGCAGGTACTGGAAAATCATTCCTCATTAACATTTTAAAGACTTCATTTACCTCTTCATCTAGCCAGGGCCTTTCACCTCTCCTTTTACTCACCCCAATAGGAGTTGCTTCTTTCAACATTTCAGCTTCGACAATACATGCAAGCCTTTGGATCCCCATTAAAGAAATCAAACCCTTAGAGGGCCAAGATTTATCGTCTCTTCAAGACTCCCTCAAGAACATTGAATACATTTTAATTCATGAAATGAGTTTCATCGGGCCAAATTTTCTTTCCAGAATCGACTACCGTCTTAGCGAGGCTTTCCTGCACTGCAAAAATTCAACATGTGGAGGTAGATCTATGATCCTCGTTGGAGACCTTGATCAACTTCCTCTAGTTATGGACATCCCATTTTATACCAGTAGGTCTTACGAAGCTACCCTATGGCAAGAATTCAACATATCTGTCTCCCTTCATTCAATGTTCCAACAACAAGGCTCACGATCCAAAGCACAAGCATCATTCCAGGGACTTGCTACTTAACATTCATAACGCCATCCCTCTGGTCCAGGACTAGGAAGCTCTTATGTCAAGATCTGATTCCTCCCTTTCCAAACAAGAAAGCATTGAATTTAAAGATGCCCCTCATCTTTTCACTCAAAATGACCTTGTGGACTCGCACAACCTTATTATGTTGAAGTCCCTTAACTCTCCTATAGCCAGATCAATTGCCGAAAAGACTAGACATTCTACATCTGGCGATACCAAAGATGATCAATTGAAGCCCAAGGTTCTTCTCTGCATCAACCAGAAAGTAATGCTTTCCACAAACTTGTGGGTTGAGAAAGGTCTTGTCAATGGCACTACTAGTTCTATCATCAACATAGTCTATGAGGTATCCTCCGGACCTCCAAGTCTACCTCTTTTTGTCATCATCAAGTTTGATCATTACACAGGACCTCCCTAGGATTCAAACAACCCCTTACATGTTCCTATTCCTCCCATTTCTAGAGGAGGGTGCAGACAACTACCGCTCAAAATGGCTTGGGATTTTTCTATCCACAAATCTCAAGGACTTACACTACAGCTTGCTACAGTGGACATTGGCGGAACTGAAAGACAAGGCCTGACATTCACTGTTGTGTCAAGAGTTCCGTCTCTTACTTCCCTTCGTATTTCTCTAGCTTTCTCCTTCTCCTGCTACTCTCACATGTCCTCCACACCCCTTACGTAATCCAGACTACAAGAGGAATTTTGTCTTCGCTCCCTTCCCTCTTCTCTCCCTCACCCCATGTAGCCCTCATCTTGAATCCTTATAGCAATCGTGCATGTATATACAAGTTATCCAATCATGTTGTCATGGTTCCAAAGCTTCTTTATAACATTCATGCATCTATATATCATGTATATTTTGAATCGATAACCCCTTTTGGTTCAGGTTTGTATTATATGCAACTACTTCACACACCATTTTTTATCTATGTTTGTTTACGAATATGTTCAAAGTTTCTTGCTTCACTCTACCTCTGCACACTCTCTTGTAGCTAATGGATTTTTAATACCTCGCTATTATTCTTTTATATTTATCGTTAACATTCTTGTTTTTATGGTTTTTTCACGTTTTTCTCAAATTGACCATATCCCCACCTCACTATTTAATCTTCAAGTATAATATAAGTTAAATTTAATTTTACTATTCATTCTTTTAAATTTCCTCCACCTCTCTTTTGGCATTATCATTGTACACCTCACGTGTGATTTCTAGTATACTTCACTACCATCATTCGTCTATTGGTCTTACCAATGTGTATTTTTCTGACTTCCTGTGCCGACTATATGTTTCTAGCGAGAGCTACCCTCCTATAAACTACACCTATCTATGGTGCGCCTCCCATAAAAAAAAACCATACAACATATCAATGACCATGAAAAAATGATACATGGCGGGAAAGGACCGCCGAGGAAGTTTGGTCGAGTGTCATAGGAGTCGAGTAGGCGAGAAGATTTTCAATCCTCTATATTGCTGCCATAGGAAGTCATTGAGGTGGCAATGTTAATTCTTGTTTGAAGGCTAAACTTACTCCCAAACTAGTTCATTCGTTTGATAAACAATATTCACTACAAGATAAAGGGTATAATATCCACAATTTTTTGACATTTTTGTCATGGATATTTTAGTTCAAATTGTGAATCCAAATTTGTGGATTTCAGCTATTATAATTTTGTGGAAACATAAAATGTGACAAAATTTGTGAAAATATCTACAATAAAAATAAGTGTATGAAAATCACAATAATATAATTGTGGAATTTGTCATAATTTTAATATTGTGATATACCCGAATTAAAAAAATTGTGTATATATTTACAAATTACACATTACTTGTCGATCCAAAATTATTAAATTATGGCATGTGTCACAATAATAAGAGCTTCGGTTTAGATATATTCTCAATTTTAAACTGTAATTATTTTCACAATTTTATTTTATGAAATTAGAATTATAAAAATATAATATTATGTTTTTATTTTAATTTTTATTATTATAAATCTTAGATATTTTTATTTTTTTCCAAATTTTCTTATTAATTATATTTTTTAAATAAAAATATATTTATTTTAATTATCATAATAAATTTTATACAATAAAATTAATTACATATGTTTCCTCTAAGTAGCTAAGAATATTCGCATACATCCAAGGCACCACATTGTCTTACCAAATACCATGTGTTTCTAGTTGTTTGGCTCCTCACCCACATTTCATGGCCATCTGGCATCATTGCAATGCAATCTGTATTTGGAATACTCTTTGCTCTATTAACCACTCTCAATAGTTGTCTTTATTTTTTGAAGTTGGTCGATAAACCCAGATTATTACAACTTCCTCTAGTTTTTGTAAAATAGCTCAAACTTATACACATGTGTGTAGAATAAATGGTCCATCTGGTGAGTACATTTTTTTGTCTATCACACAAGTATTTGGTCTTCAGAAAACAATTGTAAGCCTTGATGGATATGTTTTTTCCCTTTTTGTGTGGGTGAAGTTCCTAAAATTTGTTGCCCACATAGCTATCAAGTCACACAGATTGGATATCAATGACACTATGAACCACATGTAATTATTGAAGATGAAAATTAATAAGGAAACATGTGAAGGCTCGTACTCACTGATACGTTCTTTACTCTCACACCATGTCTTCTTGAAGTACTATAGGAACTGAGTTTCATCTTTGAATTCATTGAAGAAGTCCTTAATCATTCAAATGTATGATCTCCATATATTCCCGTACCATACATGATGGTACCTAGTCTCTCAAAAATATTCCACCTCGAATCCTTGCTACAATACTTGTGCATGTTTTTCAACCATGCCCTGCGCACATGCCATAGGCATAGTAGTACATGACAACCAAAAACACACATGATGGCTTAGATTTAAGTTGATGCATCATCCGTAATGAATGCATTGATCTGCTAATTGGGTCGAAGAATTTTTCTATGTTTATGGACTTCTACTAGCCACCCATAAATGTTTTCAATCTTATTCCTCGATGAAATAGCCGTGCTTAAAGGCACTCCAACCTCTTGCTCATAAAAAAATGTAAGGTGTGAATGCTGAGGAATATGAAATCAAAGGTAGGCATGGAGTTTAATGTAATAGGAAGGGAACATTATTAATGATACAAAAATAACAAATCATTTAAAAATTCATTTCAATTACTTATGCCATATTTGTTAGTGGCAAATGTAGAATCCATGGAGATTATGGAATTGTGTTAATGCTAAACCATTCTCTCACACATCCATGGTGTTTTCAACCCCATAATGAATGGAATGGTGGTTCTATTTGGCCATTGATAGTAAAAATGTTCCTTTCCTCTGCATGGCATAAGTTCACACTTATGGCATCATCAATGTGCTTTTGAGACCTTTTGGAGAAAACTTATTTCCATGTTGTTGGTGCTCAATTTAATGTCACCCTGTTTGTTCAAAAAACATCTCAGTCTGCATGGTTTGAAGTTTTCTCTGTCTCCCTATATTAATGCATGCAAGCTTTCTCCTTCATTTGGTTACCATGGTAATTCCTGTCCATTGGTCGAGGATCACATTAAGTCCAGATATTGTTTTCTATTTCTCTATCCATGAGAAAAAAATTGTAATTTGGGCATGAATTCGGGTTTCCCCTTCCTTCTATTTTTCCACAGTCATGTTTTCCCTATCAAATTTTGTCCCAACATCCGTGGAAACATGGTCCTTTCTGATTGGATGCGGCCCAGTGGGTCTTTTTGGTGAAACTTGTCACTTTTGTCACATTTGTAAAAATACCAAATTGGCCCTCGGCCCCGATTGTATCTAATTGGTTATTTAACAAATATGAAGTGGCAGGAAAAAAGTCTTACGTTGACCCCAAAGAAGGACACATGGCATTTTTTCAACTTACAAGCGGGAGGCAAGTTACCGAAGCATTTTGTAGTTTTTACCTTTTGTAAGTAGGAGCGAAGTTATGAAATGATACGAAACTCCTGCCAGGGCTCACATCAAGATTTAAAAGAAAAGAGGTGGGTTATTGGGCCATTTTGAGACTCTCATGCCCACTTGACTCAAATCTTGTCCGGTGGAGGGCCTCTACTCATTTGAAAATTCACCTCTTTGTTTGACATTTGGAGTTGTGCCAAGGAGACACATGGAGGCTTTCACTGGATCCTCTCTATACTTAGATTTCTCAAGCAACTTTCTTAAGCCCGGACACGTGGAGGGCCCGCTCCCGTTCGGGACACCCCCCTGAATTTTATTTTTAAAAGAGTGCCAGGAGACATGTGGAAGTTTCCACTCACTCTACCTTTAGTTGTACTTTTCAACAGTCGAGGAAACTTTCTCAAACCCTAAGCATGTGGCACCTTCCACTAGTCCCTAAGTTATTTCAACAAATTTTCCGGGGTGAGACATGTGGCAAACCCACACTTGTTTGGGGTTTTCACTTTTAGGGAACCATATTAAAAGTGCACTAGTGAGACATGTGGAGGCTTGTTACCTCCTTTTATCTTGGGAAATATTCAAAGGCCAAGGGAACATGGAGAGATCACTCTCATTTGGGAAATTTCCTCTGGACTTGACCTTTCCAAATGTGCTGAAAAACATGTGAAGGTTTCCATTGGCTCCTCTTTGTACTTGGCCAACTCGGACTCACAACACATATATATGATATAATCAATGCGGGAGCACTCATTTCTAAGAGGTAAAAATGTAGCTATCCATGCGAGGGCACTCATTTCTCAAGGTGTATTCATGAGGGTGAAAATGATTGCTTGTCAGATCCAACCACATAGAGCCACCTGAAAATGATCAAAAAGGGGATTTCTTGCACAATAGAATAAAATAATGATTAGAAGGATCAAAAAGTTATGGCATGACATCCCAGTCATGGTTGATGGTTTGAGAAACATGATCAAGTTCATGATTTTCCACTTGGCAGCTTTGGGCGTAAATTTGTTAAACATCACTTTTTGAGACAAATCTGTAACAAGCAAAAGATTCCTTGAATATTATTCTTTTTGGGGGAAAGTTCGGGATGAGTGAGTGAGTGAATTGTATGAATGTAATGAGAATACTCTTGCAAATGGTCGGGGTTTAATTTTTAGGAGAAAATTTGAGAAATCCCATCTTCCTGAGAGACCATCTGAGAAACTTGTTAATTTCTTATGTTTTAGATTTCAATCACGTCAAGATGGTCACAAGTGTACAACCATTGAAAAAATTTGAGATTTTTCAAGAAACTTTCCATTCTTTGATGAATCGATAAATCTCAAATTAATCTTTTTTGATCTTGGGAAAAATTGTGTTTGGTTTTGTTTTAGAATGTCTTTCAAATAGTTTTTCTTGTTCCTGTTACAATATTATATTAAAATCTCTTGAATCACAAAATATCTCATCCATGTGTTAGTATTTTGGCATTTGTAGTTTCATTATGAGAAGAGCTTTCATCTGGTAATGAAATATAAAATTTAAAATCATTTTACTTCCACTATGTTGATAAAGATTATTTGTAATCCTATGATAGTATCTTAGGCGTGATGGACCAGGGGTTGTTAATGTTTAATTGAGTCTTTAGCTCGATCCTTCATGTTGAATTCTTAAATATTGTGTGAAACGGTGCAGATTTGGGCCTCCATTGATGCACACATTACAGTTGAAGGAATATTTTGGATATTAAGAAGCATTCTTTCTATTATTTTTTGAATTGTTGTAAAGGTTCTCAAAGATTTGGTGAAATCGACTTCATCTTGCTTAATTCCCCATCAAAAATTTCAAATAACCATGAATCCTATCTGAAGTACTTCTGTTTGTGATGTGTATCCACAAATGAACAAATTTTACTCCCAAAATATATAGAACCAAGCAGGTTTTAAGTGTCTTTAGTAACCTAAACCTTGTTTAGAAATTATCTACATTCTTTAAAAGTGACAAGTCTTGAGAGTTAAATTGTGGTGTACTAATCATATTTTATCAAGGTTCCCTTGAAAATTTTGAAAGGAAGGAAATTTTCATGTCCTTCACCAAAAGAGGTTCACCCTTGTTGAAAGGCACGACCTAAAGTAGTGAGGATAGATCAAATCCTTGATGAAGGTGCTATCCATTTCTCCAAAGCCCAATTGACAAAGAGCGGATGAATCCCTTCCCCAAATTACAAAACGATTTATGATTTTTGACTCTGAGTATCTTGTTAAATGCGTGATGCTACTCGGCTTCTAAGGGAGAATCAATTTGGATACCAACACCAAAATGGTGCTGTTGCCAGGGAGTTTCAAAGGCATTCATATATTTGGCCATGGTAATGTTTATTACATGATCTAAGTGCAAATACATTGTTTAAACGTCATCATGTGTTCAGATTTGTAAGAATTGAGTGAAGTTACAAGTTCTATGTGCAATATTTTCTAGTTTCTAGTAGTTATTACACTAAATTTATATCATCAGTGATAAATACAGGTAAAGGAATGTTAGATCTAATAAGCTTTGTAGGAATCAAGTGTTGATAGATATTTGACAAGTCATTTATAGTTCATTTTCACAACTATTGTGAAAATCATTAGTGGTGATTTCGTGTTGATTTAAATTTTTATAAATACTAGTGCCTTAACCTGTATTAAGTAAAATATGTCACTAATTTTTGCAAATATGGAAGGAAGAATATCTTTCTTCACTAAAGACCCTACTAGAAAATTGTTTCCAAAGCGGGAAAGACAAATTTAGAAGGAAAAAGTGTTTGGAAAATAGTTGGAGACCATATCAAAAGTGTGCAAGTGAGACACATGGAGGCTTCCACTAGCTCCTTTTATATTGGGAATTTTTCAAAGGCTGAGGGCATGTGGAGAGCTTGTGATCATTTGGGAACTTTCCTCTAGACTTCACCTTTACAATTGCACCAAATAAACATGTGGAGGTTTCCACTAGCTCCTTTTGCACTTGGCCAACTCAGATCGACAACACGGATATATGATATAATCAATGCGAGGAACTCATTTCGAGAGGCATGAATGCAGCTATCTATGTGAGGGTTCTCATTTCTCAAGGTGTATTCACAAGGGTGAAAAGGATTACTTGTCAAATCCAACCACATAGAGCCACCTGAAAATGATCAAAAAGGGGATTTCTTGCACAATAGAATACAAGAATGATTAGATGGATTATCAAAAAGTTATGGCATGGCATCCCAGTCATGGTTGAGGGTCTGAGAAACGTGATCAGTTCATGATTTTTCCACTTGGTAGCTTTGGGTGTAAATTTGTTAAACATCACTTTCTGAGAAAAATTTGTAACAAGCAAAGGATTCCTCAAATATTATTCTTTTTGGGGGGGAAGTTTAGGATGAGTGAGCAAGTGAATTATATAAATGCAATGAGAATACTCTTGCAAATGGTCGGGGGTTTAATTTTTACGAGAAAATTTGAGAAATCCCATCTTCCTGAGAGACCATCTAGAGAAACTGTTAATTTCTTGTGTTTTAGATTTCAATCACGTCAAGATGGTTGTAAGTGTACAACCATTGAAAATATCTGAGATTGTTCAAGAAACTTTCCCTACTAATGAATCTGATAAATCTCAAATTAATCTATGTTGATCTTGGGCAAAATTGTGTTTGCTTTTATTTTAGAATGTCTTTCAAATAGTTTTTCTTGTTCCTGTTGCAATCTTATATTAAAATCTCTCTGAATCACACAAGATCTCATCCATGTGTTAGTATTTTGGAATTTTCAATTTCATTATGAGAAGAGCTTTCATCTAGTAATGAAATAAAAAATTTAAAATCATTTTACTTCCACTATGTTGATAAAGATTGTTTGTAAGCCCATGAGTTTATCTTAGGCGTGATGGACCAGGGGTTGTTAATTTTTAATTGAGTCTTTAGATAAATCCTTCATGTTAAATTCTTAAAAATTGTGTGAAACCGTGTAGATCTGGGCCTCCATTGATGCACACCTTCTGGTTGAAGGAATATTTTGGATATTCTGAAGTATCCCATCTATTAGTTTTCCAATTGTTGTAAAGGTTCTCAAAGATCTAGTGAAATCAACTTCATCTTTCTTAATTCCCCACCAAAAATTTCAAATAACCATGAATCCTACTTAAAGTACCCCTGTTCATGATGTGTATCCAAAATGAATAAATTCTACTACCAAAGTATATAGAAGCAAGTAGGATTTAAGTGTCTGTAGTAACTTGAACCTTGTTCAGAAAATATCTCCATTCTTTAGAAGTGACAAGTTGTGAGAGTTAAATTGTGGTGTATTGATCATATTTTCTCAAGGTTCCCTTGAAAATTGTGAAAAGAAGGATCTCTTCATGTCCTTAACCAACAAGGATTACAAAATGAGTCCTCTCACCCTAGTTGAAAGGAATGACCTAAAGAATTAAGGATGGATCAAATCCTTAATGAAGGTGTTATCCATTTCTCCAATGCCCGAGTGACAAAGAGCCAGTTGAATCCCTTCCCCTGCTACAAAACGACTTATGATTTGTCTTTCTCTAAGTATCTTGTTAAATGTGTGATACTACTCAAGATATAAAGGAGAATGAATTTGAATACCAACACTAAACTCGGGCGCCAACTCTTTTTGGGGAGCTTCAAAGGCATTCCTTTATTTGGCCATGGTAATGTTTCTTACATGATCTAAGTGCAAATATGTTGTTTAAATCTCATCTTGTGTTCAGATTTGTAAGAATTGAGTGAAGTTACAAGTTCTGTGTGTAATATTTTCAGTGACTAGTAATTAATGCACTAGATTTATATCATCAGTGATAAATAATGGTAAAGGAAGGTCGATCTGCTAAGCTTTGCAAGAATCAAGTGTTGATAGATATTTGACAAGTCATTTATAGTGCATTTGCACAACTATTGTGAAATTCCTTAGTAGCGATTCTATGTTGATTTAAATTTTGATAAATACCAGTGCTTGAACCTATATTAAGTGAAATATGTCAATAATATTTGTAAAGCTAGAAGGAAGAAGGTATTTCGTCACTAAATACCCAACTAGAAAGTTATTTCCAGAACTAGGAAAGATAAATTTGGAAGGAAAAAGAGTCGGGAAAATAGTTGGAGATCAATAATCAAGAAAAGAGTTATCCATTGTGAAAAGTGATCAACGTGTGGTTGAGGATTACCATTCTTCTTCGAGTGATTTTTAATTAGGTAATCTTCATATAGATCTGAATTCTCCAACTAGAGAGGAGCCTTCATTTGTGTTTGATAAGTGTGCTTCTCATTCTGTCCCTATATTTTCCAAAGTTGATATGGTTTTCCACAAAATAGAGTCTTTAGAGGACATTCAATTTGATAATTATACTCCTATGTTCCAAATACCCCTTGTCCCTCATCATTTTACATCTCCTGTAAGATCACCTCCTTAAAAAAGTATGGCCTAGCCTCCACCCATACCTCTTTTTGTTGTGAATACTTTTGGTCCTATAGATTTTAGAGGTATGGCTGGATATCAAAATATAGTGCCATAAGATGTTAGAAATAGATTTCCTAAATTGCAAGGGAATAATGCTATCACTGGTGATAAACATTTAAAACTTTTTATCAATATGATGGAAGACTTTGAGATTGAATTTGAGGATGTGGATATAAAATTGTTTATTCATATTCTTGAGGAGGATGCATGTGATTGGTATAAGTCTTTGCCAGATAACTCAATAGATTCATGGATAGAAATGAAAAATGCTTTTAGATTGCAATATGGGGATAAGACAGATCCCAAGTTTCTTTTGTCTAAATTTGAGAATATTAAGAAGAATCCTAATGAATATGTTCATGAATTTAATACTAGGTTCAATAAGACCTTGAATAGGCTACCTGTAATCCTGAGGCCAAGTGATGTTTCTTGTTTAATAAAATATTCTGATGCTTTTGACAAAAAGGCTGCCTATTATTTAAGGGATAAAAACCCAGGAACTTTGAGGCAAGCCTTCACCATGGCTTTGCAAATTGAAAAAAATATCAAAGCAGTTGGTAAGCCTCCTAAGAGGGAAGGTATCAAGTTGATCAATCCAGAGAAGCCTTAATCAAGTAAGTTTGTGGATCTAGAAGAGGTTGTAAAAACATTGGCCGGAGTTGTTAAGGAAATATCCTATAAAATGGCCAGAGTAGAGAAGGGGATTGGACAAGGTTCCCAAGGTTAGCACAAGCCACAAGGTCAAGAAATATTTTCAAATCATCCTAGAGGTGATCATAAATCGATGATGTGGGATCAAGAAATGTACAGCGGCTCTAACCCGGGAAAACAAATTGGTGCCTGATCCTTTAGCTGCCGAGTTTACAACTATGGAAGAGGTCCATGATATGGAGTTGTGTGATAGATGTTTCTTTCCACATTCCCCATGTTATGAAGACAAATAATTTTAGAAATTTGATGATGATGAGACAGATGATGCATGCATGAATGATGGATTGCTCTCTAAGTTCACAACAGGGAGCAACCTCAACTGAACTAATAAGTACCAAAATTGTTGGTGATTTCTAGGATTGCATTCACTGGGTATTACCTCTTCCTCCCACTCATACTTTTGAAATTGACATGATACAAGATTTTGAGTTGCCTAATAATGATTTTGAGTATTTAAGGGAATTGATGATTAAAAAGTATGATCAAGGAATTCCTTCAGAAGAGGACATAAAGTTGTTAATGAATGTAGTAGTTTCCCAAAAAAAAGAATATAATACAAGAAGCAAATTTGTTAAAGGGGCAGGACCTCAGGCCAAACCAAAAATTCCAGTGCTTACCAATATCCCTAAGGAAACTCCTAAAAAGATGCATCTGGAGCAAAGGCCTTGTTTCCCCAAATAAAACTTGTGTTCCTCCCCATGCTCAGACTGTGAAGACTCCCATATTATCAGATGAAGCTATGAATCTCCCTTCTAACACTGCCCTACCCAAATATGTTCCTTGTGACATAGCCCAAATCTTGAGTCAGATCAAGGTCACTTTGTTCCTATTGTTGAATTACTTAGAATCCCTGAGCATAGGAAAAGAGCATTCGAATATTTGGGATTTAAAGAAGAAAAGGTTACCCAGGCTAAAAATGTGAACAATGTAGAGGTTCCTCCTGCCATTGCAGAATTAGAAAAACCACAAGCATTGGAGGAATTGGGGGAAACACCTGAGGTTTATTTGGGAACTTCTTTGGTTGAGTCTCAACTGAATGTGGATCCATTTTTCACTACTCTGATTATTAAAGATAGGTTGTTACATAACTGCATGTTTGACTCAGGAGCTTCATGTAATGTAATGCCTCTTGAGGTCATGAATGAGTTGAATATCAAAGTAACATCAGCTTATGGGAAATGTACTACCATGGATTCAAGAGAGGTTTTGTAGTTGGATGTGTCAAAGGCTTAGTAGTGCAATTGGCAGCTTATCCAGGAAAGAACTTAATTTTGAATGTAGTAATTGTGGTTTGTCCTGCTAAGCGAGGAACGCTATTATCCAAAAAGTGGGTAGGTAGTGTGGGTGGAAGTGTGCAAATGGACATGTATTATGTAACCATACCGATTGAGGGTAGCCTTGTGAAGTTATATGGTGAAAATAAAATGTTATATCTCATTAAGGACACCAACGATGCTTTGTATGAAGTATTGCACATAGACATTGATGTTGATAACTCTTTGAGCTATTTTGTTTTTAAGGAGTATGAAATTGATCATGCGATATCCCGAGCGGTTGATTTTCTTTGGACATTGATGTTTTATGCATCCTCGAGAGATGTTGAAAAACTTGAGCTAGGCACAAATGATAAGCCTAAAAAAATGTGGTTAGATAACAACTTGGATGGAAAAGAGAACAATCATATGACCAATTGTTAAAGACGTATAAGAACTTCCTAGCATAGTCATATCTAGAATCGAAGGCACTTAAAAATTTTCCTTGATTGATTTCTCAGAATCATAGCATGCATCATTGTACAGTGTATAGTCTTTTTTTTTTGTTCTATCTCCATGTTTTTCTGTTTCATTTTTCCTGGTCCTTGGTGACCTATTTTTGTTGAATTCTTAGTTCATCTTGGGGGATTTGGTTGTTGGATTTCTTCTCTAAAATCTTGTTTTTGAATTTGTTTCCCAATGGATTTTTGGCACATGGTTTGGTCTGTTGTTCTTACAGCGCTCGTAGGGAGTTCCCATCCCTGAGTCAAAGCCGATGTTGGTGCTCAATTTAATCTCACCCTGTTTGTTCAAAAAACATCTCAGTCCGCATGGTGTAAAGTTTTATGTCTCCTATATATATATCTGTGAAGCTTTCTCCTTCATTTGGGTGCCATGGTCAGTCTTGTCCATTGGTCAAGGATCACATTGAGTCCAGATATTGTTTTCTGTTTCTTTGTCCATGAGAAATAATTTGTAATTTGGGCATGAATTCAAGGTTTCCCCTTCCTTCTATTTTTCCACAATCATGTTTTCCCTATCAAATTTTGTCCCAACATCCATGGAAACATGGTCCTTTCTAGTTGGATGCGGCCCGACGGGTCTTTTTTGTGAAACTTGTCACTTTTGTCACATTTGTAAAAAATAAAAATTGGCCCCATGGCCCTAATTGTATCTAATTGGTTATTCAAAAATATGAAGTAGAGGAGGAAACAATCCTACTTTGACCTCGAAGAAGGACACATGGTAGTTTTTCAAGTTACAAACAAGGAGGCAGGTCGCCGGAGCATTTTGCATATTTTTGCCTTTTGTACGAAGGAGCGAAGTTATGAAATGATCTGCAACTCCATCGGGGCCCACATCAAGAGTTAAAACAAAGAGACAAGTAGCCGGGGCATTTTGAGACTCTCTAGCTTTCAAATCGGGCTGGTTCAACTCAAGTATTGTCCACATGGAGGGCTGCACTAATTTGAAAATTTTCCTATTTGTTTGACCTTTGGAGTTACGCCAAGGAGACACGTGGAGGATTCCACTGGATCTTCTCTATACTTAGAATTATCAAGAAAATTTTGTAAGCTTGGGACACATGGAGGTCTTGAGAACATTTGGGACACCCATTATGAATTTTATTTTTGAAAGAGTGCCAGGGAGACATGTGGAAGCTTACAGTCACTCTGCCCTTGCTTGGAATTTTCAATGGCCGAGGAAAATTTCTCGAACCCTAGGCACATGGCACCTTCCAATGGTCCCTAAATTATTTCAAAAAAACATTCAGGTCGAGACATGTAGTGAACATACACTTGTTTAGGGTCTCCGCTTTTGGGCACCATATCAAAAGTACACCAGTGAGACATGTGGAGGCTTCCACTAGCTCCTTTTATAATGGGAGGTTTTTATGGCAAAGGGCACGTGTAGAGCTTACGCTCATTTGGGAACTTGCCTCTGGAATTCACCTTTGTAGCTACACAAAAGAAACACGTGGAGGTTTCCGCTAACTACTCTTTGTACATGGCTGACTTAAAATCACAACACGGATATACGATATAATCCATTTAGGGAAGTCATTTCGAGAGGCACAAATGCAGGTATCCATGCAAGGGAACTCATTTCTCAAGGTGTATTCACCGGGGTGAAAAGGATTGCTCGAGATCAACCACATGGAGCCACTTGAAAATGATCAAGAAGGGGATTTTGTGCACAATTGAATAAAAGAATGATTTGAAGGACTATCAAAAATTTATGGCATGTCATCCCAGTCATGGTTGAGGGTTTGAGAAATGTTATCAGTTCATGATTTGTCCACCTGGCAACTTTTGGTGTAAATTTGTTAAACATCACTTTCTGAGACAAATTTGTAACAAGGAAAGGATTCCTCGAATATTCTTCTTTAGTGGGGGAAAGTTTAGGATGAGTGAGCGAGTGAATTATATAAATTCAATGAGAATACTCTTACAAATGGTTGGGGGTTTAATTTTAACGAGAAAATTTTAGAAAGCCCATCTTCCTAATAGACCATCAGAGAAACCTGTTAATTTCTTGTGTTTTAGATTTCAATCACGTCAAGATGGTTGCAAGTGTACAACCATTGACAAGCTCTGAGATTGTTCAAGAAAATTTCCCACTGATGAATCTGATAAATCTTGAATTAATCTGTGTTGATCTTGGGAAAAATTGTGTCTACTTTTATTTCAGAATGTCTTTCAAATAGTTTTTCTTGTTCTTGTTGCAATCTTATATTAAAATATCTCTGAATCACACAAGATCTCGTCCATGTGTTAGTATTTTGGCATTTGCAATTTCATTATGAGAATAGCTTTCATCTGGTAATGAAATAAAAAATTTAAAATCATTTTACTTCCACTATGTTGATAAAGATTGTTTGTAATCCTATGAGTGTATCTTAGGCGTGATGAACCAGGGGTTATTAATGTTTAATTGAGTCTTTAGCTTGAGCCTTTGTGTTAAATTCTTAAAGATTGTGTGAAACGTGTAGATCTGGGCCTCCATTGATGCACACCTTCTGGTTGAAGGAATATTTTGGTTATTCTGAAACATTATGTCTATTAGTTTTCTAATTGTTGTAAAGGTTCTCAAAGATATGGTGAAATCAACTTCATCTTACTTAATTCCCCAAAAATTTCAAATAACCATGAATCCTACCTGAATTACCCCTTTTCGTGTTGTGTATCAACAAATGAACAAATTCTACTACCAAAATATACGAAAAAGCAGGTTTTAATTGTCTTTAGTAACCTGAACCTTGTTCAGAAAATATCTCCATTCTTTAGAAGTGACAAGTCATGAGAGTTAAATTGTGGTGTATTGATCATATTTTCTCAAGGTTCTCCTCAAAATTGTGAAAATAAGGATCTCTTCATCTCCTTCACTAGCAGAGATTACAAAACGAGTCCTCTCACCCTAGTTGAAAGGCACGACCTAAAGTAGTGAGGATAGATCAAATCCTTAATGAAGGTGTTATCCATTTCTCCAACGCCCGAGTGACAAAGAGCTAGCTGAATCCCTTCCCCAGCTACAAAATGACTTATGATTTGTCTTTCTCTAAGTATCTTGTTAAATGTGTGATATTACTCAGGCTATAAAGGAGAATCAATTTGGATACCAACACTAGACTGGTGCCGCTTATCGGGGAGATTCAAAGGCATTCCTTTATTTGGCCATGGTAATGTTTCTTACATGATCTAAGTGTAAATACATTTTTTAAACGTCATCTTGTGTTCATATTTGGAAGAATTGAGCGAAGTTACAACTTATATCTGCATATTTTTCTAGTTTCTAGTAGTTACTACACTAGATTTATATCATCGATGATAAATAATGGTAAAGGAAGGTCGATCTACTAAGCTTTGCAATAATCAAGTGTTGATAGATATTTGAAAAGTCATTTATAGTGCATTTGCACAACTATTATGAAAATCTTTAGTAGCGATTCCATGTTGATTTAAATTTTGATAAATACCAGTGCCTTAACTTGTATAAAGTGAAATATGTCACTAATCTTTGCAAAGCTAGAAGGAAGAAGATCTTTCTTCACTAAAGACTGAATAGAAGTTTGTTTCTAGAACTAGGAAAGACAAATTCAGAAGGAAAAAGATTCAGGAAAATAGTTCGAGATCGAGAATCAAGAAAAGAGTTATCCATTGTGAAAAGTGATCAACGTGTGGTTGAGGATTACCATTCTTCTTGGAATGATTCTGAATCAGGTAATTTTCATATAGATCTGAATTCTCTAACTAGAGAGGGGCCTTCATTTGTGTTTGATAAGTGTGCTTCTTAGTCTGTCTCTATATTTTCCAAATTTTATAGGGTTTTCCATGAAAAGACTATTTAGAGGACATTCATTGTAAAATTTAGACTCCTGTGTTCCAAAGACCCCTTGTCCCTCATCATTTTGCATCTCCTTTAAGATCACCTCCACCTGCACCTCATTTTTTTGTGAATACTTTTGGTCCTATACATTTTATAGGTATGGTGGATATCCAAATATAGTGCCACAAGATGTTAGAAATAGATTGCCTAAATTTCAATCGCATAATGCTATCACTGTCGATCAACATTTAAAACTTTTTATCAATATGATGGAAGACTTTGAGATTGAATTTGAGGATGTGTATATAAAATTGTTTATTCATACTCTTGAGGAGGATGCACGTGACTGGTATAAGTATTTTCCAGATAACTCAATAGATTCATGGATAGAAATGAAAAATGCTTTTAGATTGCAATATGGGGATAAGACAGATCCTAGGTTTCTTTTGTCTGAATTTGAGAATATTAAGAAGAATCCTAATGAATCTATTCATGAATTCAATACTAGGTTCAATAAGACCTTGAATAGGCTACCTGTAATCCTGAGGCCAAGTGATGTTTCTTGTCTAATAAAATATTCTGATGCTTTTGACAAAAAGAGTGCCTATTATTTAAAGGATAAAAACCCAAGAACTTTGAGGCAAGGCTTCACCATGGATTTGTAAATTAAAAACAATATGAAAGTAGTTAGTAGGCATCCTAAGAGGGAAGGTATCAAGAATATCAATCCAAAGAAGCCTCGGTCAAGTAAGTCTGTGGATTTAGAAGCGGTTGTAAGAACATTGGTCGAGAGATGTTAAGGAAATATCCTATAAACTAGTTAGAGAGAGAAGGGGATTGGACATGGTTCCTAAGTTTAGCACAAGACACAAGGTCAATAAAGATTTACAAATCATCCCATAGGTGATCATAGATCAGATGACAGCGGTAAAGGGCAAGTGGGATCAGGAAATAGATAGCCCCAACCTCGGGAAAACAAAATTGCTCGATCCTTTAGCTGCTAGAGTTGCTACTATGGAAGAGGTCCATGATATGGAGTGGTGTGATAGATGTTTCTTGCCCCATTCCCCATGTGATGAAGAAAAATAAGTTGAGGAAGCTGATGATGATGATGCATGCATGATGGATTGCTCTGCAAGTTCATAGTAGGGAGCAACCTCAACTGAACTAATAAGTGCTAAAACTGTTGCTGATTTCTAGGATTGCATTCACTGGGTATTACCTCTTCCTCCCACTCATACTTTTGAAATTGATATGGTACAAGATTTTGAGTTTCCTAATAATGATTTTGAGTACTTAAGGGCATTAATGATTAAAAAGTATGATGGAGGAATTCCTTCAGAAGAGGACAAATAGTTGTTAATGAATGTAGTAGTTGCCCAAGAAAAAGAATATAATACAAGAAGAAAAGTTTTCAAAGGGGCAAGGCCTCTAGCAAAACAAAAATTCAATGCTTACCAATATCCCTAAGGAAACTCCTAAAAAGATGCATCTGGAAAAGGCCTTGTTTCCCCAAATAAAACTTGTGTTCCTCCCCATGCTCAGACTATGAAGACTCCCATATTATCAGATGAAGCTATGAATCTCCCTTCTAACACTACCCTACCCAAATATGTTCCTTGTGACATAGCCCAAATATTGAGTTAGATCAAGGTCACTATTCGTATTGTTGAATTACTCAGAATCCCCGATCATAGGAAAAGAGCATTCAAATATTTGTGATTTAAAGAAGAGAAGGTTATCTAGGCTAAAAATGTGAACAATGTAAAGGTTCCTCCTGCCATTGCAGAATTAGAAAAACCACAAGCATTGGAGGAATTGGGTGAACCACCTGAGGTTTATTTGGGAACTTCTTTGGTTGAGTCTCAATTGAATGTGGATCCATTTTTCACTACTCTGATTATTAAAGATAGGTTGTTACATAACTACATGTTTGACTCAGGAGCTTCATGTAATGTAATTCCTTTTGAGGTCATGAATGAGTTGAATATCAAAGTAACATCAACTTATGGAAAATGCACTACCATGGATTCAAGAGAGGTTCCAGTAGTTGGATGTGTCAAAGGCTTAGTAGTGCAATTGGCAGCTTATCCAGGAAAGAACTTAATTTTGAATGTAGTAATTGTGGCTTGTCCTCGCTAATTGAGGAACACTATTATCCAAAAAGTGGGCAGCTAGTGTGGGTGGAGGTGTGGAAATGGACATGTATTATGTAACCATACTTGATTGAGGGTAGCCTTGTGAATTTATATAGTGAAAATAAAATGTTATATCTCATTGAGGACCCCAACAATGCTTCTTATGAAGTATTGCACATAGACATTGATGTTGATAACTCTGTGAGCTATGTTATTTTCAAGGAGTATGAAATTGATCAATGCAGATATCCTGAGAAGGTTGATTTTCCTTGGAATTTGATTTTTGATGTAGCCTCAAGAGATGTTGAAAAACTTTACCTAGGCACAAAGGATAATCCTAAATAAATGTGGTTAGATAACAAATTGGATGGAAAAGAGAAACAATCATATGAACAATTATTAAAGATGTATCAGAACTGCTTAGCATGGTCATATCCAAAATCGAAGGCACTTGAAAATTTTCCTTAACTGATTCCTCAGAATCAGAGCATGGATCATTGTAGAGTGTATAGTCTTTTGTTTTTGTTCTATTTCCATGTTTTTCTGTTTCATTTTTTCCTTGTCCTTGGTGACCTATTTTTGTTGAATTCTCATTTCGTCTTGGGGGATTTGGTTGTTGGATTTCTTCTCTAAAAGCTTGTTTTTGAATCCGTTGCCCAATGGATTTTTGGCACATGGTCTAGTCTATTGTTCTTGCAAAGCTCGCAGGGAGTGCCCATCCCTGAGTCATAGCTGATGTTGGTGCTCAAATTAATCTCACCCTATTTGTTCCAAAAATGTCTCGATCTGTATTTGGTTTCCATGGTTAGTCTTGTCCATTGGTTGAGGATCACATTGTGTGTAGATATTGTTTTCCATTTCTCTATCCATGAGAAGTAGTTTGGAATTTTGGCATGAATTCAAGGTTTTCCCTTCCTTCTGTTTTTCCACATTCATGTTTTCCCTGTCAAATTTTGTCCCAACATCCATGGAAACATGGTCCTTTCTAGTTGGATGCGGTCTGATGGGTCTTTTTGGTGAAACTTGTCACTTTTGTCACAATCGTAAAAAATACCAAATTGGCCCCGTAGCCCTAATTGTATCTAATTGGTTATTGAACAAATATGAAGTGACAGGGAATTTTTTTTACTTTGACCTTCAATAAGGACACATGGTATTTGTTCAAGTTACAAGTCGGGATGTGGGTTCTTTGGAGCATTTTGCAAATTTTCATCTTTTGTACGAAGGAGCAAAGTTATGAAATGATCCAGGAAAGGGGTCGTAAAAGGTAACTCATCCGCATTTAACATCATTTAACAAATTAAGAAAACAAATGTGAATATTTCAATGTGGGAGTCGTTAGCTATTCATGGACAGAGAGACCTACTACAGTCTGCTATAGCTAATTGGTCAACCTCATACCAACCCCCATTCTATTTTTCATTCATCACTGGAGATAAATTGGTACATAATTGCATTATTGATTTGGGGGAAAGTAGCTCTATAATGCCAAAACAAATAGCCGATTAGATGGGCCTTTAATACGAATTCATCTCCAAGGGTATAGTGCAATTAATGGGACATCAATAACAATGGTTGGAGTCATCAATGATTTAAACCTCACATTCCACAAATGCCCCAATGTGTCTCAGTATTGCAAAATGTATAAGTCATAGACTTGGTGCCAAATTTTGCATTGTCTTTGTGAAGAGACTTCAACGGAAAAATTGGATGCTATTTGTCTCCTGATTGGTCACACATGATTTTTAGGACAAGGTATGGAGCCAATGCCATGATCAGATCTAAGCCCATTGTAGAGTACCATATTGAGTCTTATAAACCCGGCCCAATCAATGCCAATTGTTCTACCTTTGATCGAAGGACCTCCCAAGAACTTGTGAAACAAATACAAGGGTGGGGTGTATCCCGCACTGACCCTCGGCGAATGGTTGAACAAGAGGCATGATTTTGACCCATATAAGGAGATGGAGGAATCTGAGCTAGGATTTTAATTTTTCTTGAGGAGAATAATCCTCATCCTGACATCGTTAAGCCAAACCACAAAGATTATAATGAGCTATGACAATTGTTCTTTGATGGCCCAACAAGTAGACAAGGAGCCGGAGGAGGAGCTGTGCTTGTTTTGCCTCATGGTATGAAGTATTACTCAGCTTTCCATTTCCATTTCCTTGCTCAAATACCATAGTAGAGTATGAGGCCTTGATCCATGGACTACATTGGGCAAGGAAAGAGGAATCAAGAACTTGCAAGTGTTTGATGACAATGAGCTAGTTGTGAACCAAGTCTGAGGACAAAATGCTACCAATAACAAGTTGTTGAAGAACTAAAAGAACCATGTATGGGACCTCATCGAGGACTTCGAAGCATTCGGCATCAATTCCATCCCAAGAAAGAAAAATGAAGCAATAGACAAATTGGTAACAATTGGGGCAACATTTGATGTTGTAGAGAGTATCAAGAGTGATAAGTCTCAGCCCCATATCAAAGTGGTTGTGAGACCAGCTATCCTTGATAATAACACAAGTTGGCAGGTCTTTGAGAATGACTAGAAAATTGTCAACTTTCTACAAGAAGAGGCTAAGTTTTCCTCTAGAAACCAAGACAAACTGGAGTAACAATATGGTGAGAAAGTGGTGCAGCTAAGAGCTAACAAACTACTAAAGTGTCTTGTAACTTTGGTGTAAATATTCAACCCAAATGATCAATTCTGAAAGGAGAAAGTAAGTTTTCCAGGTAAAGGGTGAAGATTCAGAGCCCATTTCCATAGAAGAAGGCAAGACATTGCGAATCGGCAAGGTAAGTGCTCAATAAGAAAAATCTGAATTCATTCAACTCTGTAAAGATTTCCCAAATGTATTTGCCTAGACTTGACAAATATTTAAGAGGTTTCAAACCAAAATTTTCAAAACACACTATCGAGTTGGATGTAGGAGCCAAGCCTTTTAGACAAGAGCAAAGGACCATAAATCCTCACATTGAGCCTCTCATGAGGAAAGAGTTGAACAAGCTAATTGAGGCCAACATCATCTTCCCTATCAAGCACTCAAGTTGGATTACAAACTTGGTTCATGTGAGGAAAGTAAATGGAGAAATAATACTGTGTGTGAAATTTCGTGATTTGAATAGAGTGTCACTCAGGGATCATTATCCACTTCCATCGGTGGAACAGATCCTACGGTTTTTGGCTGGCTCTGAGAGGTTTTTATTGCTAGATGGATACTTAGGCTATAATCGACAATGGTGAAAGAGGAAGATCAATTTAAGACAACCTTCACCACCAAATGGGGCACATATGCTTATAAGAAGATGTCATTTGGACTATCAAATGTCGAGAAACATTTCAGCGAGCTATGGACATGGCATTCAAAGGCTTAATAAACAATATCATCGTGTTATATCTAGATGATATCACCGTCTTCTCGAAGAATGTTGCAGACAATCTCTTCCACCTCAAATAGGGATTCCAGAGGTGTAGAAGATTCAGAG
Source organism: Taxus wallichiana var. yunnanensis (assembly GCA_018340775.1). Taxonomy (NCBI): domain Eukaryota; kingdom Viridiplantae; phylum Streptophyta; class Pinopsida; order Cupressales; family Taxaceae; genus Taxus; species Taxus wallichiana. The sequence continues at coordinate 421,345,581 of CM031244.1, read as the reverse complement.
TGTCATTAAACCCAAAGAAGTGTGTATTCTTGGCATATGAGGGGAAATTTTTGGGACACATTGTCTTGAGGGAAGGGTTAACAATGTACCCTGAAAGGGTTGAAGCCATCCAGACACTTCTATTACCACAACACAAAAATTATCTGTAAAGCTTCTTGGGAGAATAAAATTTGTTCGTAGGTTTGTGCCTGATTTTTCCACTCTTGTGAAGCCTTTAACAATGATGTTAAAGAAGAGTATTACATTTAAATGGACAATAGAAGGCAAAGAGATTTTTGAGGCCATAAAGCTTGCAATATCATAGGTCCTAACACTTATTAAACTAGATTTCTAAAAGGAATTCATGTTATATGCTTTTGGAGGGTCAGACACAATCTCAGCTATCTTGGTTCAGCCCAACTAGGAAGGTTCAAAACAACCCATAGCCTTCTTCAGTTAGAGCTTGGAGGATTACAAGTTAAAGTACTCTTTTATTGAGAAGCACATCCTTGTTGTCATTAGGAGCTTGAAGAAGTTCAGACACTTGGTCTCAAACAATAAGATTCAATTGCTAGTGTCCCATGCTGGTGTCAAATATTTTCTCCTAAACAAGGACTTGAATGAGAAGAGAGTAGGTTGGATCACTCGGGTAATGGAATATGACATTGAGATCAAGGTGACCAAACTGGTTCATGGTAAGGGTCTATGTGAGCAGCTCGCTTCCAAACAATAGGCTGAGTCAGTGGATGAAAAAGAGGATATCTTATTACTATAGAATGATCAAGAACAACCAACTAATGATGCACCTATTCCATGTTGGACTCAAGCCTTGGTGTATTATCTCCAGACAGGTTTGTGCCCTCTAGAATGGAACAAAGAAAAAGGAGATACTTCAGACTACAAGCCATCCCATATGTGCTTGTTGACGGAGTCTTGTTCAAAAGGATATCAATAGTTTCCTATTGAGGTGCATTTGGATAGGAAAAATTGAGAGAGTGTTGCAGAGTTCCATGATGGAGAAAAATGAGGCCACTTTTCCCCTCGAGTAACAACTCTCAAAATCATGAATGTTTGTTATTACTGGCCTATGGTGTTTAGGGACTGCTACTCATGGATCAAGAAGTGCAAGAAGTGTGCATTCTTCATAAGGAAGGAGAAGTTAGAAGCCCTGCCCCTTCACCCAATTTTAGTGGATCATCCATTCATGCAATGGGGATTAGACTTCATTGGAGTGATTAACCCAAACTCAAGCTAGGGCCACAAGTGGATACTTATAGCAATAGACTACTTCACCAAGTGGACTGAGGTAGTGGCACTTAAGGAAGCAAATGAATCCAACATCTTAGATTTCTATGAAGGAACAACCACTAGGTTTGGAGTCCTTGCCACTATTATTTGGCATTCCTGGGTACAAGTATCACTAAATGGGCTGTCAAGAATGGTGTGTATCTCAGCACTTCATCAAACCATTACCCTCAAGGTAATGGCCAAGTAGATTCCACAAACAAGAACCTACTAAGGATTATCAGAAGGACTATTGATGAAAATTAAATAACTTGGCATACAAAGCTCAAATCAGCTCTATGGGCTGATAGGATTGTTATCCAAAATTCACCCCCCAGGGTAAATTTTGATAACATGCATTAAATTCTCAAGTCCCAGGCAAATAGATTGAGTCAGGGAAAAAATTCATGTTTCTAGGGTCCCCTCAGATTTTTTCTAACTCCCCTGTCCAAGAAGAAGAGAGAAAGTTCTGAGAAAAGGTAAAAATTACAGAAAACAAGCTCGGGCCAGAAAAAATCATTAAAAATGGCTAAGTCCTAGTCCTCGCAATAGTCGGGACATGAGGGACATCTGGGCGCGAACCGGCTGAAAGGCCGCCAGGCGGTCTGCGCAGCATTTGGGACAAGTGGGACGTCGGGACGCGCGGGACGCGGAAATCCGAACTGGCCGAAAAATGGAAAAAATTGACTAACTGTTGAAACAGGCAGTCTGGGACATCTGGGCAGTTAGGTACATGAAGTATGCTAACCGGCCGGATCGGCCGAAATGAGAACTTTCGTCTGACTTAGGAACATGAGGGACAAAAGTACGCGAACCAGCCGAACCGGGTGAATCTGAAGAATTTTTCCCAAACAAATGGGACAAGCGGGACAAGAGTACACGGCAGACACAAACCAACCGAACCAGGTGAAACAGAGGACTTTTGTACTGGGACATCCAGGCCAAAGGGACGCGTGGGGACGCGAAAGCCGAAGCGCCAAGGAGAAGAATAAAAGTCAACGCTTTGGTCCTAAACTTCAAACGGCCATAACTTTTGACTCGAGCTCTGATTTCATAAAATTAGACTTTCTCGAACGAGCATATTTGGCTCGGTCGGTTAATGCTCATTCTGTCAAAATGACAAAATGCCTGCACAGAGCCCAAAATAGCAAGCCGCACTCGAAGGCCATAACTTTTGCATTTCTCAGAAAATCACACAAAATTGGTACCGTTGGAATTGTGGTTCCAATCCTGATGCACAATCATCAAGAAATTCTAGATTTGATCAGAAATTGATTGAGATTTTTAAGAAAACATGGCGGGTTCAATGCAGTGTTTTATTTGGTAGCTAGGAGTGCAATTAAGAGGCATGGTCATCATTTTTTCTCTCTTGTAGAACATGGGACAGTATGGAGAGCATTTTGCAAGTAATTTATAACCATTTCACTCCATTTAATACCTCTTACAGGTGGTTGAAGGATAGATTTTGGGATTTCCATTTTCCTTTCTCTTTTCCTTCTCATTTTTCTATAAATTGGAGTGTTGGGCTCATTGTAAAGGAGAGAGTTTTTGGGTAGCAAAGCTCTGCCAAAATTTCTTTGTGAAGCCAGTGTGTTGCAGGCCCTTGTAGTGGACTCCTTGCATGGTGATCCAGGCCCTTATCTTGTAATAGACTGAATTGTGCATACCAGGAAGCAATAAAATACAAGTTTGTGGATGTATCTTCCCCTGCTGTGTTTTCTTGCATTCTTCTTGCCCCTTTAATATTTTTACAAGAATATTGTGTCTATTATTATATTCTTGCAGGGATTCATTATCATTGTGTATGCTTGGAATATTGTTGTGAATGCATTTTGCTAGATTATGGAGAACTGTCATCACCTCTTCTAGTGTGCACTTTGCCTCTGTATTTCACACATTTGGAGACTACTCTCTCACCATCCTTTTCTGGTGTATCACCGCTTTAGTGTAGGCTTTCATTTCGTGCATTCTCTCTCCCCCGGTCCCTTAGAAATTTAGATTAGAACAATTATTTTATCCCGCATTAGAGTAGATTGTAAGGGTAGTTTAGGAGCAAAAACCAGCTTTCTCTAGAGGTCTATCTCAAGTAGCAAGTCCCACAACTTGGAGATAGTACCCATGTTATCCAATCACACCGTGAGTTCAAGTATATACACAGGGGTTCTGTGATTTGGTGATAACAAGGATCATATCCAAAATGTCTATGGGTAGCTCCCCATACAAGCTTGTATATGAAAAAGAGGCAGTATTTCCCATACATTGGAATTGCCCGCTTTGGAGCTCATGAAACAATTGGAACTAGCTGAGCTTGAACCTATGGAAATTAGGTATTCAGAGCCAATGGAAGTAGGAGTGGTAAGAGAGCATGTAATGCAGATCATGGAGAAGGATAAAACATTGATCAAGAAAAGTTTTGATAAGAAAGCAAGAACGAGGACCTTTTTAGAAGGGGACTTAGTTCTAAAGTGGGATGTATATCGGGAAAATCCAAGAAGGCATTCCAACTTTGATGCCATTTGGAGTGGCCCATAAATTATCACAAGATGTAAAAGTAGCAATGCTTTTAAGTTGGCTAAATTAGACGGTGAAGAATTACAGATTCTAGTCAACGGGATCCATCTCAAACATTGCTACTGAAAAGGAAAATTCCACCCCTGTAAATATTAGCATAGGTTTTGTTTCCCTAAGTGTTGTGACATAGGTTTTTTTTTTTCTCCAAGTTTTTGTTGTTATACGGTTGAACGTGCCTCTAGTTGAATGTACCAAGCCCTTTAGCATTTTCAATAGGGAGACCCATAGTTACTATAATAGTTTCTCCTTTTCTAATAGAACAAATATAGAGCAACTAAAATCAGGTCCCAAAAGGTCCATTTTTAGAGGAACAGAAATAACATCGGGTCACCACCCATGAATCTATGCCTAATGGATACAACATGACAACTGGTCTATTCATCTAGCAAGTAGACATCCCCATGAGTTGCCAAATTTTTATCTCAATTTTGTTCCCGGAAAATTGATCAAACACGACCACAATGCATGAAGAAATCCAAGAGATGGTTCATCATACGAGAGCCCACATTTCAAATCCAAAAATAGGTTACAAAAGGGCTCTAAAATGGAGTAACAGGGTTAGGGAAGGAAGCAAACAGTGTCAAAGAAAACTAGAGGCTTAAAGTAGAGAAACAGAGAAAGGTTCAAAGTCTGCGGGTTTTACAAATGATTTAGAGTGAGCCCAAATTGGCTAAGTATAGAGGAATCAATGGAAGCCTCCACGTGCCTCATCGACGCATCTCTAAAGATTAAACTCAAAAGTAGAGACTCGAACAAGTGTGGAGCTTCCACGTGCCCAGGACTCGAAAAGGGATAGATTCAGCCGTTAGAAAATTCAAATGAGTGAAAAGAACCACATGTCAACTCGGTGCAATTTCAAAATGGGATCCCAAGGTGGAGACTCAAACTAGTGCCATCCCTCCATGTGGTCAAGGTTCAAATAAATTCAAATGGAAAGTGGGCACAAATCAGTTAGGTATACGAGTGTCGGAGGAAGGCACCAAGTGTCTCATAGGTACACATCCAGACACATGACCCAAAGCGGAGACTCAAATGAGCACGAGGCTTCCACGTGTCTCGGGTTCGAAAAAGGTATAGAGTTGACAGTTGAAAAGTCAAGATGGGGCAGAATCAGTGGAGGGTTCCACATGCCTCAACCACGCAAATTCAAGAGGGGCATCCCGAGGGCCAGACTTAGACAAGCCCCAACCCACCACATGTCCCAAATTCCATAGAGGTAAGAACATGCGCTGAAAATTCCAAAGGCCCTCAAAGGTCTCCACATGTCATATCTATGCAACTCCAAAGGTAAAGTCCTGGGGAAGTTTCCAAACATGCGTAAATCTCCCACGTGTCTTGGGTAAGACACGTTCATCTGCCAAAGAAAAGGACTCGGAAAAATACAAACAAATCGGGGAGCCCACGAGACGACGCCATGTATCTCATCGGTGCAATTTTAAGAGAAAAGACAAGGGGAAAATCTCAATGAGTGTGGGGCTGCCACGTGGACCCGGTACAGACAGACTCTTTTAAATGTTGCTAGCTTGCAACCTTGAACTTCAGACGCCATATATTTTGATTGGGAACTCATATTTTGGCGGGAGAAGAATTTTTGGAAACGTCCCGACCTCGTCCACGCAATGGAAACCCGAGACTTTTATATTAACAAGGTTAGGTGGGTGAAAAATGGGAAAACATCTTTATGACATTAATATGCAATCTATATGCTCATGACAACCATATTAGATTTGATTGATCCGTCATTCTTACTTCTTCATCACACCAAAAACATAGAGTGGAGGACTCGATAGATTGTGGGTGGATTTGTAGGAGCATTGATGGTGGTAGCTGAGCTTTAAATTAGTTTTCCTTCCTCTCTCTGTGTTGCATCTATAAAAGGAGTTGGGCTCATTGTAAAGGGTTGACAGTTTTGTTTTTGCACCCTCCCTTCTTCCCTTGTCTACAAGAGAATTTGTGGAGCTTTCAAACCTCCCATTCAAGTTGTAATACAAAGTTTTTGCCTCTTGGCTACTATAGTGTACTATATCAATTTTGGAGTAATAATATATGTCTTTGGATGATTCCTAACCCTTTCATGTGTTTATTATTGTCTTTTGATCTCTCATTACAGTTTGGTTATCTATGCATGGTAGTTGTATTGCATTTCTATGGTTTGTGTTAAATTACAAAATGGGTGTCTAACATTCCTTTGGTGCATCACCTCATTAGCTTAGGTTTATTTTCTCATATCTTCTCAACCCTATCTCCTTGGTAAGATAGAGTAGGTTTTAGAATAGATCCTCTGTAATTTATTTATATGCACCTGAACAGAGGAATAGGAACCGACCTTCATCTGGAGAGCTCTCTCAATTTCAAAGTCCCACACTTTGAGAGATGCTCCATGTTGTGCAATCACACTGAGAGTCTTAACTCATCTAGTTACAGACATTTAGGGGTGTTGTAATTCTACACTAATAGTTATTTCCATCCAATTTAGGTAAGTTTAACTCTCATTCTATAATGCAAGAAAAGATAACAAAATAGTCTAACTTCTCCTTTTACATGCCTTCAAGTAACACAATGAGATGTAATAATTCTTCATGCAATTCTCCAACATTCCACAAGAGATTTTTCCAACAATAATTTCCATAATACATTTAAAAAAAAGCAACACCCTAAACAAAGGTTATCATTCCATTAAAAGAGAACAAGCTATTTTTAAAAATCACATCTTCTATTACATAGACTAGCTTCACTAAAGAGCATTTCATTTCCACATACAATACAATTTTCAATTTTAAGAATCAACACAAATTTTCATTACAATTACTAATACAATGTCCTCCACTTTAAGTGGGAAAATTATACAATAATGTAGCTACAATGAAATACAATATTACAAGTTCCTCCACACTAAGTGGGAATAACAAAAAGGTTTTCCACAAGAATGAATTTCTTAAGGATTCCAACAAGAGAGCTCCCTCATGATTTATTTGATGCATAAAAACATAGGGGAGAGGAGGCAACACTCTCCACCCAACCAAAATATCCAATGAGGGGGATAAGTCATCCTCCTCATTGGCCCCGAGACCCAACCACATTACAATGAGAGGTGATTCCAACACATGGCAACAACAAGCTTCCACATCACAAACCAAGTATTTCACAACCATTCAAAATGCACATTCAACTCAACTACAACACAAAAAGGAATACCAACAAAATAAACAAGGCTTAGAAATGAAAGCCAAAGGAGCAAGAACCTATGGGGAGGCCACTTATGCCTCCCAATGGGAAATGGGTGCCCACCTTAAAACCTCCAATTCATATCTCAAATACCCTACATACTCTTATGCCTCCCTCAAGTACCTCTTATGCCTCCCACATACTCTTATGCCTCCCTCATTCTCTTATGCCTCCCTCATACAAGAACAAGTAAGAAATGCAAGCATTTATTATCCAAGGTGGGGCACCCAACCCAAACTCCCTCCAAACATGAAATAACTCTTATGCCTCCCTACATGAATTCTCCCCATAGTCCCCTCCTACACCACACTTAGGAAATCTACCCAAGCACCCAACAAGCATTCCAAACACTTAACAAAACAAGCACACAACCACAAAATAAAGGAATAACATAAGAAAAATTAAAGCTCCTACCTTTCCATAGTAGAGCTTATTCCAAGAGTCCAAATCCAAGCTCCTTCAAACCCAAGAAATCACCAACAAGCTCCCACAAGACCACAAGCTCTCCAAAATCCTCTAACTCCCAAGAAATGAAAGAGCAAAAAATAATTAAGTAACCTCCAAACAAGCAAAAGAAATTTAATAAATAGAAAAGGGAGAGAGGAGGGTGAGGTGGCTCTATATAGGATGCCACATCACTTATTCTCAAATCCACCTCACAAGTCAAACTTCAAACTCAAAAGCACAATTAATAAGTGGTTAAAGGAATGATATTTTACTTACACACACAATCCATGCCCACACCCCTTAAGGACCAAAAGTAATTACAAGTAAGAAGGTGCAATAAAGAATTACAATTTGTTTTCCCAAACCCATAATGGGGTCTAATTTTGACCCCCAACCCATAGGTAGGGTTGGCATGGAAATTTAAGAGGTGTGGGACAAGTTTAACTTGTCCCACAAGCCTTCAAAATTGGCCCTTAAGGCCAAATTCAAATTTCCATGAGGGGGTAGAGTGTACAACACTCAAGGTCACAAGCACTCAATCTTACAACACAAAACCCAAGAGCCATCTAGTCTAATAAATGAAGAATTTTGGTCACATCCACAATTAGTTAATAACAAGATTAATTAACTTAAATAGGACACTAAAACCCATTAAGATAAAGGGGAAGAATACATCATTTTCTAAATAATTAAAACAAGGAAATTACATCACTAAAAATCACATACTACATTAAGGAAAATCTAAACAAAATACAACACATAACCCCTTGGTCACAATTTCCCCCTAACAATAATTCAAACACACACACACACACAAACAAACACATGTTGCCATGGTGACCCTTGTTGAATTCATCTAGAATTCCAATGTGGTTGGTCTCCAATCCCTTTATGTTTGTTGTGACATGTTTACTTGCACAACACATAACACCTCCTTCGGCCTCATGGCCGCATCAAAACATCTAGGATAAAATATACATTATAAATCTAAAATCATCTATATATGAATCAAATATCATCTAGGAAAATACGATATCATTTACAATTTCTAGCAACATTTCTATTCTACATCGCATCCATGTCAAAATGATCACAACATTAGTTCAATTATCAAAGGTCTACTCAATATGATGAAATATCACTTTTCCGAAAAACACACACACACACACACGATATATATATATATATATATAACCATGTCAACAACATATCAACATTAATATAAAATTTCGCTAATAATCTACATGCATCATATACGAATAGAAATTAGCATCAGTTTGTGATCTCTAACATCTAACATCATGCTAAATCAAAAACTACAATAACATCCATAAGTATATTCGATAGTATCATAATCAATAAAAAAATGTGTCGAAGGGAAGTGGGCACTACTAAAAAATACATATATAAAAAAACTTACAAGAGCATCTCGTACAAATTTGCAATCCCACAAAGCCACGCAGACCCCACAAAACACCCAAGGCAAATAAAACAAAATGCCCTAATCATTTTAAAATATATCCCATAGAGCCTAAATACAAAGCATTGCTAGAAAGCCACAAAATCGATAATAATTGACAATAAAGTAAAAAAAATACAATAATACAAATAAATGGTTGATCGACACATAACTTAATAATATCATTATTATCATTATTATTATTTTTAAAAAAATTTACAACTAAAAATAATTATAATTCATATTAATAATGATGGACATACAAGCTTGACAATTCGAGAACACAATTTTCCTTTAATAGGAAAAATCGTAACGGATGTTGTGGGGGCCCACTACTAGAGGCATCAACAACAAAACAGGGAGATAAGATGGAGAGGAAGGATGCCAATCCTTTCCCGGGACAAGGTTGAAGTCATCTAACAGTCCAACATGAGCACAACAACTTTCAATGCTTAGCAATAAGGTCACCAAAGTATGATCAAGAGTAACACCGACCAGGACATTACATGTATGATGTAGGATAATTTGGGTTCATGGTATTCTTGTATAAAAAAATAATTGGAATATTTTGTGGTAATTTTACTTTTTTTGTTGCATAGAGTAGAAGTTGGAGAAATTTGATCAAGTCTAGAAGTGTGTAGAGGTAGAAATAAATTGATCAAGTCTAGAAGTGCATAAAGGTATTATTTCATGAGTTTATCTCTTTGTGCAAAGGAATATGAAGGAATTGAGGGTTTAAGATTTTCATAGACAAAAATAATAGAGCTTGGTCATGCAAAATTGTCAAAGTAGCTTTCATGTTATCAAACGTAAATAGAATATAAGCTTGGACTATTTATTTTCGCCATTCTGATCCCATACCTTGATTAGACTATTTTGGTGCACATGATTGAATTGATTACATTAGTGGTTGAATAATGCTCTTGCGAGTATGGAAAATTATGTTTTAAATTATTCTTAAAATGTTGCAATTGAATTCATGAGTACCCATTAGTCTCAATTGATGCTAATTGGTTATACTTGAATGGAAGTGACTAGATTTCTAATATATAAAATTCTTTATATATTTGGATTATGTAATTGGTTTTCCTAAAATGTCCATAAAAAATTATCTCCGGTCTTCATAACATTCTATATTTAAAGATAATACATAAAAAATGAATTCAAACCTTACAAAACCATAATATCGAGAATTTTTTTTTCAAGCTTGAAGCTATTTTAAAAAGGAGGCAACAAAAATAGGAAAATAATTAGACAACACTTTTGTGTTATGAATTAACCATAGAAATAAATGTAGTATATGGTAAACATTATTTAAAAAACAAAATTTAAATAAACCATAATACCCACGAAAAGATATTTAAACATTAAAAACTATTGTTAGAAAACTAAACTATTTAGATAAAGATATCTAACATTTATTTGTTGCATTGATTAGATCATTGAAAGTGAAAAGGGTTTGGAAAGTTTCTTTACACTTGGTTGCTAGCCGATTAGATTATATTTAGTATGTTGTTTTCTAGATTGTTATAAATTCTATGCAATTGATAATAACGAAATAACCAAACAAGACCCCATTAATTACCTCCCTTTTTTATAGGTTTGCAAGGTGTTGTAATCACATTAGGGTTCGAAGGAAGAAGATAAAATTCCCACCTATTCGTAGAAAATATGAGAATACATGAATGAGATATTTGGAGCCAAATCCATAACATTATAGGATTTTGACTACTAAATCTCAAAATACGATAAAATTAGATATCATTCTAAAACCATATTTTTTCAATTACTTATATTTTTATATTCCTTTAATGCAATTAGGTATAAATGATTTCATTAATATAATTTGTAAGTGATTTCAATATAATGTAGCCAAATTATAAACAAACTTGATATACTGCAAATAATATGAACTCTTAAAGAAAATAGATCTCCTTCTTTGTTATTGAATAATGAATTACAATGTTTCCTAAATAGGAAAACAACTCCCAAGTTGAGTTGCCATGAAAACTCTAACTAACTTGATTAAATCTACTCTAGGTGGTGGAAATTACTGCTTTTAGCAGTTTACTAGAACCTACTATTCTTAGTAAGTTCACATGCTTATTCATACGAGCACAAAAATTTCCATGCATATTATAAATTCCTAAATTAGATTAATTTCCAACTTTCTAACTCATAATGCAACTAATGGACTAAAATTAACTAATGCCCAAAAATAGGAAAAAACTGAACTACAACTTAAATCCTAATTTTTGGCCTCAATATGGCATATTTTTAGGCCCAAACAATGTACCAAAATTTATAACAACATGTAGTGCATGTTTCTGGTGCATTCTTCTCATCGAAACATGTGGTTTCAAAAAATCATGGACTCAAACGGACACCCGGAGCTCAAGTTATGACCTTGACAAGTTCCTAATAATTTTGGAGTATCATTCTCCCCTGCTTGAAAAAAATGAAACTCCTAAAAATTGTCTTCTCAAACTTCTTCCATTTATGTGCATCCAAATTCTTAATCTCCCACTCAGTGACCCAAGTATTGTCTTCTTGTTCCAGTCCTTTCCAATGTACCAAATATTTGTTGTATTTCCTATGTCGCGTGTCCATTGTTTTCTTATCTAGAATCCGATCGATCGAATTATTATTTCTTCTTCACCGAACCAACCGCCTCCAATATACTACTTCATCAATAACATCCCCTTCTCGCACCATCCCCATGAAAATAATACAAATCGAAACATTAAACACTCGAGAAATATCAAAATTCCTGTCAATTCTACCTCATAAGCATTATTGTTTATTTCTTTCATTATTTTACAGGGGACCAACCTTCTTGTAGTTCAAATTGTTATAGGTTCCTTTTTGAAACCTTTTCTTCTGCGCAGATATACCATAACCAACTCACCAACTATAAATATCTTTCTCCATCTGTGCACATCTGCTATTTCCTTTTACTTATCATTACTATTCTGCAGCTTCTTCTGTACTTCTTCCTACAATTATTGTAAATGTCCAGCAAATGCTTCTCCATCATCACTGACTCTGAAATTAATTGGTAGCTATACCAAATCTAAAACCCCATTTGATTACTCCCATGCATAATTGAAAATAGAGACTTTCCTGTGGATTTGTTTATGGAACTGTTATATGCAAACTTAGCTTGTGGTAATGCTAAGTCCCATTGTTTCAGATTTTCCCCCACAATGCACTTTAACAAGATTCCCAAACTCTGATTTACCACCTATGTTTTCCCATCAGTTTGAGGATGATAAGCATTGATGAACTATAATTGAGTTCCCAATTTCTTCCATAAATTCTGCCAAAAGTGACTTAAGAACCTTGTGTCCCTATCTAAAGTAATGTTTTTTGGAACACCATGCAAATGAACAATGTCTCTGAAAAAAAATCTACGATACCTATCGCATCACTTATTTTCTTGCAGGAAATAAAATGAACCATCTTAGAAAACCTATCAACAACCAAAAAAATTGAGTCATTACCTCGTTGTGTTTTTGGTAATCCCAAAACAAAATCCATACCCAGATCTATCCACGACCCTTTAGGAATAGGAAACGACATATAAAACCCTATATTCTATGCATGGCCTTTCGAGACTTGGCAAATTTGACATCTCTCCACATATCTTACCACATCTCTTTTCAGCTTTGGCCAATAGTATTTCTCTACTACCAAGGCTATTGTCTTATCTTTACCAAAATGCCTAGCCAATCCTCCACTATACAACTCTTTTACTATATTCTCTCTCATAGACCCAACTGGAATACATAGTTGCATCCTTGAATAGGTAGCCATCCTATAAAATGTAGTCATCTAGGACATCTCCTGCGCATTGTCACATGGACAAATTAATCTTTCAACAATATCCTTAAAATCGAATTAGAAGAATACAAACCCTTTATTACTTCAAACCTCGCCACCTCATTTTCCATAGTGGTAAACAAAGTCACACGCCTACTCAATGCATCTACAACTTGATTCAATTTCCTGGATTTATGTTTTAGAGAAAAGTATAACCTACAAAAATGATACCCACTTTTCATGCCTATTATTCAACTTCTTTTGGGTATTCACATACTTCGTGGCTATATAGGTCAGAATAACACAAACTCCTTAGGCACTAAGTAATGCCTCCAATGCCTTAATGCTTGTACAATTGCATAAAATTCCACATCATAAGTAGAGTATTTCTTTCTTACCTCATTCATTTTCTCACTAAAGAAAGCTACTGGCTTTCCACCTTGACTTAGAAGAGCACCAATACCCACATGTGAATGTCACAATCAACCTCAAACACTTTATCAAAATCTGGTAGTGCCAAAATGGTTGCCTCTATCACCTTCTTTTTCAAGAATTAAAAACCATCCTCAGTTGCCTTTGTCCACAAAAACTCCCTTCCTTTTGTGCAATCTGTTATAGGTGCTACAATACTATTGAAATTTTTAATAAATTTTCTGTAAAATGTTGCTAGACCATGAAAGCTTCTTACCTTTGTTATACTCCATGGAGTAGGTCATTCAATAATTGCCTTTATCTTTTCTGAGTCCATCTATACCCCATCTGCTAAAATAATAAAGCCCAAGAATACCAAACTCTCTTCCATAAATGTGCACTTTTTCATATTTGCATAGAGTTTCTCTTTCCTTAACACTTCAAATACCACCTTTAGATGCCTCAAATGTTCTTCTTTAGTTTTACTAAAGATCAAGATATCATCAAAGAAAACTACAACAAAATTACCATTATACTCTATAAAGACGTGTTCATCAATCTAATAAAAGTACTAGGTGCGTTAGATAACCCGAATGGCATCACCAACCAATCATATAATCCATTTCTGTCTTGAATGTTGTTTTCCACTCATCTCCTTCTCTAATTCAAATATGATGATAACCATTTCAAGATCAATCTTGGTGAAATACTAAGATCCAAAGCACATCCATCATATCATCAAGGCGAGGTATTGGGAACCTATACTTGATTGTAATTTTATTGACTACTCTGTTATCCATGTACATTATCCATGTTCCATCATTCTTTGTGTTAATAAAGTTGGTGTTGTACACAGACTCATGCTCTCCCTTATGACCCCCTTTTGCGAGAGCTATGTTACTTGCCTATTCAACTATGCATGCAATGGCGAGCTCATCCTATTAGCCACTTGATTTGGGAGTGAAGACCCTGGAATCAAATCAATATGGTGTTGAATATCTCTTTTGGGTGGTAATCCATCTAGTAGCTCATCAAGAATAACATCTAAAAATTCTTCTATTAATTATGTTGTTTCTACTGGTATTTGTGCACTTACAGGTTCATCCTTATTTTCAACTAGTGCATAACAAAAATTGGTTTTCTTTGCCTCCTTCAAAAATTCCTTTGCAAAAATCATATTTTAAGCCTTCCCCTCTTCCTTAAGAGGTAGAAAAACTATTTTTGTGCCATCCTTCCAGAAAGTATAAGTATTCTTTCCCCCATCATGAATAAATTTTCTATCAAATGTCCATGGTCTTCCTAGCAACATATGACATCCATCCATAGGAATAAAATCACACCAATTCTCATCCTTATAAGCTGTCCCAGATAGAAAATCTTATTTAACATCTCTTATCAATAAGTAACTTCATTCCCCTTCTTAACCCATGCAATACGGTAAGGGTTAGGATTCTTCTCACAATGCAGACCTAATTTATCGACCATCTCATTTGAAACCAGTTCTCACAACTACCACCATCAATAATAACATTACATACCTTTCATCCTGAAATGCATCTTGTTATGAAAATATTTGTACATAACCATGCATCCCCCTTGATCTCCTTTCTTGAAGTAATCATCATCCTCTTGAGCATCATATTTTCTCCAACATCTAGTGGAATTTCTAGGTTTTGTTCATCTTCTACTCGTTCGGCTTCAACAAGATTTACTCTTGGAGCATCTCCTTGCCTTTTATCATGTGAATAAGTATGCAGACATTCAAAAGCCTAATGCCCTTCTTCACCACATCTGTAACAAACAAATGGTCTTTATGGAGCCTCCCATCCTCTATCACCAGCATATCCTATGCCGCTAGAAAATCCTATGCCTCTTTGTTGATTTTGGAAATCTTGTCTCGTATCCTCTTACTTTTCCAATCCACGAGATGATTCTCCCCTACATTGGCTAAAACTGGCTCATCCCCGAAAGGAAGATGAGGCCCCCCTATTCATTCTAGGTGATCTCCTAAAAATTTGATGATTTTTTTTTCTCGCAGCCTTTAAGGCTAATTGATAGGCATCCTCCATGCTTTTAATCCTATGCATACTTATCTCATCTTGAATAGAAAATTTTAATCCATTTACATACCTTACAACCATTTGTTCCTCAATTTCTTCATGCTCTACACAAATGGACAACTTGTAGAACTCATCTGTGTATTCTTACACTATTTGTAAGTTTTGTTTGAGATTATGAAACCTCCTATAAAGGGTTTGTGCATAATCCACAAGGAGAAATTTATCTTTTAGCTTCTTCTCCATTTTACTCCATGTCCTAATTCTTTCTTTCCTCTTTCTTGACCACTCTTTTTATAGGTGATCCCACTATAACATGTCATGACCTTTCAATTTCGTGCATGAAAATTTTACCTTCTTTTCTTCTGACATAGCCTTCCACTCAAAAATTTTTCCCATGCTAGTCAACCAATCTATCAGCTCCTCTGGTTTTAGACTACCACCATACTCTAAAACATCAACTCTTATCCCATCATTCTTTCCTTCTAATGCTTGAAGCATCCTTTCTTCAAAAGCTAATGGTGGTGCTTGCATTTCCTCCTCTTCAAAAACTTCTTCTTCATCTATGTCATCTCCACCTTGATTTCCTCTTTGGGTTATCATTGCAGCAAGCACAACAACTTGTCTCTATAGATCTTGCATATTTATATTCATTTGGGCAATACCGCCTCCTCTTCCTCTTCCTTTTCCTTCCATTTTTAAAAAATACTTAGAACGAACTCTGATAGCAGATAATGTAGCCAAATTATGAACAAACTTGATATACTGCAAATAATATGAACTCCAAAAGAAAATAGATCTCCTTCTTTGTTATTGAATAATGAATTACAATGTTTCCTAAATAGGAAAACAACTCCCAACTCGAGTTTCCAAGAAAACTCTAACTAACTTGACTAAATCTACTCTAGGTGGCGGAAATTAATATTTTTAGCAGTTTACTAGAACTTGCTATTCTCGGTAAGTTCGCATGTTTATTTGTATGGGCACGAAATTTCCACGCAACTTCTACATTCCTAAATTAGGGTAATTACATACTTTCTAACTTATGATGCAACTAACAGGACTAAAATTAACTAATACCCCAAAATAGGAAAAAGCGAACTACAACTTAAATCCTAATTGTCAGCCTCAAGATGGCGGATTTAGGGCCCAAAAATGTGCCAAAACTTGCCCCAATTGGTAGGGCAGGTTGCCGCTGCATTCTTCTCATTGAAACATGTTGTTTTAAAAAAAAAAAGACTCAAATGGACACCCGGAGCTCAAGTTATGACCTTGTCAAGTTCCTGCTAATTTTGGCGCATCACAATATAAGGTCTCTAGTTGTAGTGTATTGTTAATCTAATACTAATTTCCACACCTACATAATAAAATCAATATATAAGAGTGTATAATCCATTATATTGAATAAATTCATTTGATATTTTAACACAAATTTACATTTGAAGTAAACTCAAAGGATTTACATTTATGAGATTGTAGATTTATATTTTCAAGTCAATTGATTTGAGTTGGATTTACTTTTAGAAGTGGGGTAATGTAGATTTACATTTACAAGTCAATTAATACAAGTTATATTTACATGTACAATTCAATTGATCCGAGTTCAAATCAAATATATAGCAAATGACATGTTGTACGCCAATGAATTTTTCGAGAACCTATGGTGATTTCTACACCAAAGGTACAAATTTTAGAACCTACTAAAAGAATGAGGTCACGATCATACCTCAAGCAAATTTAGTAGAACAAATATCCCTCAATCCCTTACATTTAAATTTAAAATGGCCAAAATTTCATGCACTTGATATTATTGATGGAATGTTCCATTGAAGGATTGGAATGTTAGTCCTTCAATAAAAAAACAGAAAACTATAACATGTCCCATGCCAAGAAATTTTTTAAAATCTTTACTTAAGAGTTTACAATGAATAAAAATGGTCCTTTTACTTTACAATAGAATTTTTTGATGTGATATGATAACACATACACGCTAATTTTTTTTTTTTTGATAACATCATTATTGCTCAAAATTTTAGAAAAGAAGTTTATTTATAAAAAATTAAAATATTTTTGTAAAGGAAAAATATATTTTAATATCTTTAAAGTAGCCTTTTAATAAACATGGACTCCACAATATACACATTTTGTATAACCCTTGTTATGACTCAGCCGACAAAAGTGACATATACATGTATATTAGAAAATGATTTATGTTTGCGGGGGTGTTGATGTGCATGGAAAAACAATAATCAGAAAATCATTCTTACACAGAAAACTAAATAAAAATGTTATTAAAACAAATTGCTACCTGAAACAACATGCCACTTTGATAAAATCATGTGAGAAAGAGAAAAAATTGCAAGTATTGGACACTGTGGGTGTCTTCTGAATATTTCTAGAAAGAGAAAAAACTAATTATTTAAGACCTGGTCCCAGTATGGAAGCACATATGCTTGCATTGTCCTGCACATAAAAGATTGGAACGTAAAGAATAATAAACATTTGAGAATAAGCCAAATCTTACATCCGCATTACACATTATTGTTTCCATTGATGAGACCATCTTGAAACCTGCAACATAAACAAGTTAAAATAGAGTTTCAAAAAGAGGTAGGCATGATTAAAAGTACTTTTGTGGGGGAGTTTTTTTCATTTCGTATTGGCTGGGCATTCAAATTTTAAAAGCAGTGGGTGCCGGAAAATAAAGCTAGTTTGTGGGTGCCAGAAAATATAGCTGGTTTGTGGGTGCCGGAAAGTAGAATGGGCAGTATAGACACTTAACGAAGAGGTCGATGGAATATTGTTCATGTTCGCTATTGAATCCCATTGCCCACATGTACTGCATGGATTTTTTTTTAATTCCTCAATCCTGCCACTATCCTACCCAGAGTTTTCTCTTTTGGAGGCCTTTAAAAGACGAGTCCGGTTTTGTGACGAGTTTACATTTTCCTCGCCAGAAGAAGTGCATGTGCAGGGATTACAAAGAACTGTTGTGTGCTCTTGTTGTTAAGACGATTAGTAGATTTTTTACTTAAAATTTCGGTGAAAAAACCATGTAAAATGTTTGACGAAATGATCATGCTAACTTTGTATATTGTGTTTTTTTTCACAAAACAAAATATCATAATTAATTGTTATTGTGATTTTTTGCATATTTATTTTAATGTTGGAATTATTTCTAGATTATATAATATAAATTATTTAATGCCCACTTTCTTTTACATATCCTTCAATCCTTGTAATCCATTAGACTAAGTACACACCTTTTAACGTTTTTTCAAATAGTTCCCATGCTTGCATGTTTTGAACACATATTTGATAAAGACATCTAGCAAATGCCCATTCTCCACAATGTCATGGAACATGTTCACAACATGTTTGAAATCTATACTTATGACAAACGATATTGCAATAAAGGTGATCGATCGGGGTCGAAAACTGTTATTTCTTTTAGCATTTTGTCAAACATTTCGGTTCCTTTGCATGCTTCATTTCTTTGGCGGGGAATTTTATTTTATTTTCACATGTGTTAGCCAACATCTACCTTTTGAATGTAGGTTGGAAATAATTAATAAAAGAAGAGACAAGTGACCCTATAACGGGTTAACAAACCAATCACGTAATTA
The DNA here is from genome assembly GCA_018340775.1 of Taxus wallichiana var. yunnanensis. NCBI lineage: Eukaryota > Viridiplantae > Streptophyta > Pinopsida > Cupressales > Taxaceae > Taxus > Taxus wallichiana. The sequence continues at coordinate 421,326,700 of CM031244.1, read as the reverse complement.
AAATAGCCAATCAAAAAAAAAATCGGTTCAAAGTCCAATGAAAAAGATGCTAGATCACGACTCTTCACGAGTGGGTGTTGGTAGATTTTGTAGACCACCTAGTAGAAATCAATAAAGTGAGAATTTTTCACAATCAAAAGGACCTAACATACCAATAAAACTGAATTTTTTCCACTTGTAAGGATCTCTGAAAATTTGACAATATATATACATACGCATATTTATAAATAATGCAAAATAAAATAAGCTGTTGTGATTAGTCCTTGTTTAAGTGTTTGTTAAATTGATTAAAATTATTGCATAAATCATATAAAATAAAAGAAGTTGATTGTGATTGGTTAAAAACATATTTTGTAATAGGAAAGTGGTTGGTGAAAAACTCTCGAGGAACTTCGTATGGGTAAATACGATTGAAATAATTTATTTATCTCTAAAGAAAATAGGTTTTTGAATTTTCTCATTTTATTGTATGGGAATAAGGAGAAAAATCTATCAACCAAACACATACATGAAAATTAGTATATATTAAAACTATTAAGTAAACCATATGAAATAAAAATAGTTGATTGTGATTGGTTGAAAAAAATTGAGTAATAGGAAAGTGCTTGGTGAAAAATTCTCATGGGCACCCTCCATATGCGTAATTAAGATTGAAATCATTTATTTATTTTGTATTTTTTTTTGAATGTAAAGCGCTGAAGTAAATTTGTGGGATAAAGTCAATTAAAATTCAAGGTCTCACAAAGGAGACAATACCTCACAAAAATAGGTTTTTCAATTTTCTCATTTAATTTTATCGAAATAAAGAGAAATACTTGAAAATTAGTATTTGTAAATAAAAAGAAACTATATATTTTTAAAAACTATTGCAAGCTAAATTCTTCTCATATAATATATAGTTTTTACATCTTATATATAGATACATATATTTATAACCAACATAAAAAAATTCAAAATAATCCCATGTAAAAATTAATACTAAAATTCAAATTCATAAATATACACAAATATATTTATAAATAATGTCAAATAAAAGTCACCAAAAATAAAAATGAAAGTATAAGAAAATTACATGTTATGGGAAACATTTCCCTCTTGTTTCCTAGGAACTACAATAAAAATTAAATAGTTATTTTCTATAATATTAAAGATCCAATAGAAAAATTAATATCAATACCACACATAAGTGATGGTTCAAAATACGTTATGAAATACTTATTACCCACCACATGGGTACATTTTTAAATTGGAAATGGATATAGGTACAATAATTTTTATAAATGTGCCTCAACTATGACTAGATGTGTGGATAATAAAAAGTGTAGTAAGAATCTATGACACATAGTAAGGTTGGTGGTATCTACCGTCATCTTGAAAATAAGGTGTTGGATGATGTATTGTGTTATGGTTTTCATCATTAGATGTTATTGTTTAGCTTTTTGTAATGCCCACTAAAATCTCCGATTTGATACCCATGAACAACTTAGGTTTAGTTATAAAATTATGGAATTTTTTTTTTTTTAAAGTGTTAACAACCAAAGTCTCAAGGAAAATTAAATTCAACTGATAACTTTTCTCATTATAATAATTACTAATTCCACATTATAAATCAACAAGTGTAATAAGTCCACACGTAGCTCAAATCTCCTTATGGATTAATTTAATCATTGATTTCATTGTCATTTTAGCTAAATATTTCTGATTAAAATTTTAGGGTTAAGGGACCAAAACAATTAAATACCCAAGGTGTTTAATTCCACAAGATCTAAGACAAGACAAAAGTTTAATTACTGTGGGGAAAAGAATACATATTTAAAATCATCAGAGTAAATTCTTACTTACCCACTCTCTGAACTCGGTTAAATATTCAATTTAATTTTTCCCATGATTAACACAATTAAAACTTCCTAAAAATATTTACATTAGATAGGAAATTTCCTAACCTTTCCAGTGATATAAAGAAGTCCTCCTGACTCCTCATATTTCTCAAGTTATGGGCCGGCGGATCTTGGGAGGAAAATCTTCCCAAGAGCGGGTCTGCGAGCTAAGGGAGAAAATTTTCCCCAACTCGGGTCTGTGGACTTTGGAGAGAAATTTCACCCAGAGAAGGAATATAGACCGATAGAACGGGGAGAAATTTGGTGCTTTTTCCCCTTTTGGGACAAAAGAGCGATTTGCCCCTGCACGCCCGCGAGCTTGAAAGGACACGTGTCGGTATTTCCCAACTCGGAGGAAAGTCGAGCTGCCGGAGAATTTCTAGAATTTTCTCCATTTTGCCAAAAGTGCTAAGGGATCAAAACGATATATGCCTCCACCGATGCCCAAGGCACCACGTGTCAATCATCCATTGGTCACAGGTTAGTGGGCTGGCGGGAGAACTTAAAAAAATTTTCCCAAAGAAATTTTTTGAAGCACTGAAGTTTTTAAGGGATTCATTCCTCCGCCGCCACCTCGTGATGCCACGTGGCAGCACCTAATTGGTTACGGGCAGTGGGGCCGCAGAGAAAACTTATAATTTTTTTAAAATTTTAATTTTGAAAACACTAAGGTTTAAATGAGTTCCACGCCTCCGCCATTGCCTCGTGAGGCCACATAGCAACATCTGATTGGCTGTGGGTAGGTGGGGTGGTGGGAAAAATTAGGAAAATTTTCCCAAAAATTTCTTTTTAACTTAGGTGATATTTGTTGAACGAAAGACTTGCGAGTTAGTGGAGCGGTGGGGAAATTTTTGCCTTTTGTGTTTTCTGCCCAAAAAGGCACTAAGGAAAATTCGGTCGAGTGGGTCCGCTAAGGAAAATTTCATTCATTTAAAATTTGACAGTTAGATTATTTTGAGCCCGAAATGAAGTAAAAACTTCAGAAGCATATAACTTTTGATTGGGAACTCATTTTTTGGAAAACAAGGACTTTCTGGAAAGCTCTCAGCGTCCTCTATGCACAACAATCTTAGGAATTTGATTGTGATAAAGTTTAAAGGGTAAATTTTTAGAATATGTCTTTCTGTCACTTAGAAAGTGAACTGATATTTGTAACTTATAAAATTTGTTCAAATTTGTCATTAATTCTTTTTCCACTTGCCAAATAGGCATGGAGGATTTTACTTGGAAGATTTTAGGATAGATTGCAAGGTTAAGTTTACTTGATTGATTTGCATTCAAAATTTATCAATTTTATACAACAAGAAGTCTGCAATTTTGCCTTTGCCCAATTTGAAAGGTTCTATAAAATTTTCATAAGTATTTTGGTATGTTTGGGGTCGTTTTGACCTTACAAATAAAATTTGATATTTCATTTTGTCTTTTTGATGTTGCAGGGTCGATTTGTGCATTTTGATAAAACATTTGCTAGTTTTGAAAACATCTAACAGAGATCTAATTTGAAAGGATCTATTTTCCATTTATCATCTTCTAAGTATTAGAAATCATTTCAGATCCAATCTAACTCATTAATTTGATTCAAATCAACGTATTCAAATGCCAAATTACAATTCTGATTTTCAAAACTTTCATTTCTAAAGAACAGAGCATTATGACATTTCTTCATACGTATTCACTTTTTCATCTTTCCAACAGAGATTTCAAATTACATTCAACAATCAGATTTCCAATGAAAGCAATATCATTTGAACAAAGTAACCACTTCTATTTATATAGATCAAATACAACTTTACAATCACAACTCTTTCTCATTACATTCCTTCTTACAAACAAAATATAGAGTAAATTTCTTTCACATTCAAAAGGGATTTTATTTCCAAAACATAGTAACTCTTCAGCACAAAATGTGTATTAATTACCATCCACATCAAGTGCGGAAATGCATTAAAAAGTAGTTTTGCAAGGGACTGTCAGAACTTTGTCTTCTTCCTCAATTACAATATACAAAATACAATTTCTTCCACATTTATTCAAAAATAGAGAACAGAGTATATCTCTTTCACAATTCAATTTACAACTTTCATAGCCCATACAGACCATCTTTCCATCACAAATAATGTACAAGTTCATCCACTTCAAAGTGGGAAGGGTTACAATAAGTAATAATCTCAACAAGGACTATCAAAATTTTCTTTTTTTCCTCTGCTCTAGAACAACAACATGAATATCCTCCATTTTTCTTTATTTCAATTTTATCACAACAAAACAGGGGGAAAGGCAACACTCTCCACCCAACCAAGACATCCAATGAAAAGGAGAATCCGTCCTTCTTCATTGGCCCCTGAGCCCCAACCATATTGCAATTAGAAATGCTTTTCAACACATGGAAACAACAAGCTTCCACAACACAAAGACAAATTTCTCATTCAAAACATAGTCCCAAACAAAACTGTAGTTTGCCACCACAAAACAAAACAACAAAAACAACACTCAAGATTCATCATGCAAGCCAAAGGAGCAAAAAACCATGGGGGATGTTGCTTATGCCTCCCAAAAGGGGAAATGGGTATCACCACCGAGAGAACAAACTGTCAAAATATATATCATTTCAAATCCTTGACATTCCCTTATGCCTCCCCTAAGTACCCCTTATTCCTCATATTTCCTTATGCCTCTCCAACCTCTTATGGCACTCCATAATGAGTAAAGAAATGCAAGCTATTTCTTTGTAGGGTGGAACCCAAATCCTAACTCCCTTAACACTTATACCTCCCCAAAACACTTATGCCTCCCACAAAATGCCCCATAGTCTTCTCCTACACCATCCTTAGGCCATCTACCCAACAACCCACAAACATGCCAAAACATTCATAAAAGGAGAGCATTTTAGGAGCAAAGCTCCTACCTCTCCATGATGGAATTGTTCCAAGTTCCAAAACAACAAGCTTTATCCCAACGCAAGGCCTAAATCAGCCAAGTACAAGCATTGCACCAAAAAGTTATCCAAAGAAAGAGCTCCCAAAACAGAAGGAATTCACCCAAGAATGATGTCTCTAAAATGAAGCAACCCAAAACAAGGCAAGGAAATTGAATTTAATAGAAGAGGGAAAGGAAGAGAATGAGGTGGGTCCATGTAGTGTGTCACATCACACATCCTCAATTCCAACCCCCAAAGGCAACTTCATTATCCAATGCATAATAAATAGGTGGGTGAATAATATGACAGTTTACTTACACACTCAAACTAGCCCACACCCGATAAGGACTAAAATTAAATCATGTAAGAAAAGTGCAATTAAAACCTACAATTTTCCTTCTCAAAAAGCTTTATAAAAGTCTAATCTCAACTCTCCAACTGAATGTATGGTTGGTAATAAATTTAAGAGGTATGGGACAAGTTTAACTTGTTTGACACACCTCCAAAATCAGCCTCCAAGGACAAATTCGAATTTCAAAGAAGATAGAGTGTTTCATACTCCAAAATCAACTTACACATCTCTTACACATTTCTTACAACACTTTAATTTTAGGCCAAAAACTCTAATAATTACTTTCTTATGACCCAATTTGATTAATTAATTTTTAAATAATATGATTACTCACATTAATTTACCACAATTAAAAAATAATGAAAGGGGTAAACACATCACTTAAATAAACACATGCAAACATTAACAAAGGAACCAAATAAAAGAAAAAATACATAAAATCCCTTGGTCACATTTCAAAGGTGATCCCCCCATGGGAATCCCTAACACAATCAAACACACACAAACAAACATAGTTTCCATGGTGACCTTGTTGAATTCATCTATAATTCCAATGTGGTTGGTCTCCAATCCCCGATGTTTGTTGTGATATTTTAACTTTCTAAACAAAAATACCTTCTTCGGCCTCGTGGCTATATCGTAGAACATCCAAATGAATATAAATATACTTTCAAAATTATATATATATATATATATATATATATATATATATGAATCACAAAAATATCCAGCAATCAGCAATATCACTTACAATTTCATCAGCAAATATTTCATCATCAATTTTAATTCAATTTTCTCCGTCTACTCAATATATCCAAATATCATATGTTCTAACAACATCGATAAATTTATATAACCATGTCCAACAACATGTCAACTTCTATATAAAATGTCTTTAACAATCATCATGCATCATATGGGAATACAAGTCAATAATAGTCCATGATTTAACATCTAACACCATACTAAATCAAAAATATAATAATGTCCATAATATAGTCAAGCAGATCATGATCAATATCAAAAGTGTCGAAGGAAGTGGGTAATACATCGGTTTGATCCCTTAGCATAGATCATTTTTATCCCTTATCTCTTTTCATTAAGAAGGAGAAAATTCTAAAAATTCTCCACCGCCCAACTTTCCACCAGAGTTGGGAAATGCCGACACGTGTCCTTTCGGGCTCGCGGGTGCGTGGGGGAAAATAGCTCTTTTTTTTTCCGAAAGGGGAAAATGTGATAAAGTTATCTCCAGTCCTCTGGTCCACATTCCTCCTCTAGGAGAAATTCCTCTCCAAAGTCCACAGACTTGAGTTGGGGAAAACTTTCTCCCCTAGCCCGCAAACCCGATCTTGGGATGATTTTCTTTCCAAGGTCTGCTGGCCCATAACTTGAGAAATATGAGGAGTAAGGAGGACTTCTTTATATCACTGGAAAGGTGAGGAAATTTCCTATCTAATGGAAATGTTTTCAAGAAGTTTTAATTATATTAATCATGGGAAAAATAAAATTGAATCTATAACTGAGTTCTGGGAGTGGGTAAGTAAGAATTTACTGTGATGATTTTAACTATAGATTCCTTTCCCCCACTGTAATTAAAACCTTGCTCTTGTCTTAGATATTGTGGAATTAAATACCTTGGGTATTTAATTGTTTTGGTCCCTGAAGCCTAAAATTTTAATCAGGGAATATTTAGCTAACATGTCAATTAATCCCTAAGGAGATTTGAGCTAGCTGTGGACTTATTACACTTGTTGTTTTATAATGTTGAATTAGTAATTATTATAATGGGAAAATTTATCAGTTGAATTTAATTGTCCTTGAGACTTTGGTTGTTAACACTTTATAAAAAAATTATTCCATAATTTTGTAACTAAACCTAGGTTGTTCATGGGTCTCAAGTGGGAGATTTTAGCGGGTGTTACACTTGGTATCAGAGCCATGGGTTCAAAGCTTGGACCCTTGGGCACACTAGAAAACTTGAGACATGAACTGTAAACCTAGCACACTTTTAAATCTAGAAAAAAACCTTGTTTGAAAATTGAAAAAAAAAAACATGTATAAAAATATTACATTACTCTGTTCATTTGAACTACCAGAATTAAAATAATAATAAAATAATAAGTTGCTTGAGTTGTTGTGCTTACTTAGTGGCATTTTTTCTAAACCCGGGTAACTGAAAATGTTAAATTAAATTGATTTTTGTGAACTTCTAGTGTAGTGGAAACTTGGTTCTCCTTTGAAAATGTGTTGTTTTACAAGTCCTAAATCTTGATTTAATTGTATGATGTGTTGAGCCATTTTAAGACCCTTCCTTATTGGAGTTGTTGGAAGGATAAACTCTATGGTGTGATTCTTATTGTTGGAAAATAGTGGTTGTGTTCGGGGGTCGGGAAGAGTTAATTAGAAGTTGTTTAGAGATTACTTCCTTTAGTGGTTAGGAAGGATGGTTGGGTTGTCAATTTTTCATTTCGTTACCCACATGGGAGAGTGGACATTAAGTCTGGGTGTCGTTTATGACCCAATCCTACGTATGTGTCCTCGAACCGACCTCGCGAGTACCCTATTGGTGGTCATGAAGGGATGTGAAGTGAATGTGGTGTTAACATTTTGTATTTTACATTCGTAAAGTTGTGTCATTTTATCAAGGACCAGCATCTTATTTTATGATTGGATTGAGAAGCTCTAAGGCTCTTCTAGTTATTTATATTTTTGTGAGAAATTTCAGAATTTGCAATGTGGCTACTTAGACACTCTCCTTGATTTCTAGTATTTATTGGACTTTATTTTGATTGATGACTCGGAGCTTGTTGATATTGTTGGCTACTTAGCTAAACGTTGCGTGATTCCTTCTTGCTTAATGACGAGCTGGTTCTATACTGTATGTATTGTGACATTTCATCGTATGGGGGTACACCCTGGGTGTCTTGAATGTCTTCTTAGGTGTTCTATGTTGTGCCTTGGTGTTGGATGCATAAAACCATGAGTGTCTTTATGATCTTAGAGTGAATTTTCATTTCTCGACCTTGCTAGATAGAAAGTTTGTTGCATTGTGCTTTCTAATTGGCAGTCTGTTAGCGGTGGTGGTGATGCTCTTACAATCTAGTAAGAGTTTGATCCTTGTCGAAGTATAAGTGTTTAATTATGGGCTTTTGGATTGTGTTAGGATCGGATTGCTTTCTTTGTAGATGTTAGTGGAGAAGTGGTTGTTTGGTAGTGACCTTTCATTGATGGCATGCTAAGTTTTATCATGGTTTCCATGTTTCATTATAAAAAAGTATTGAATTTTGGATTGTATGCATCTTGGTAATTATGATTAGATTTAAGCCCATTCGGGTAGTGTGTTTAATTAAGTGTGTTTGTTTTGTTCACGTTGACCTATCAATCTTGGGGTTACGTGGAGACACTTATGGATGCTTTGAGACTTTTGGATCATGCCACTGGTGATGTTAGTGTAATTAGACCTTGATTACTTAATCTCGGTGGTATTTTATAATGTGATTCTTCTTTCAAAGCTGTAACTCTTGGTCATAAAGCCATGTTAAATGGATAGCTGATTGACTTCTTACATTTGATGCTTTCTAATGAGTATGTGGTGTTCTTATAGTTAAAATATTTCCTTGTCATTTTGATTTCTTGGTTGGTGGTATCCTGTGGTAATATGGGTGTAGATTTGAAAACTTTCCTTTTCTTATCATGTGAGTAAAATATTTCTTTTGCTAAAACAACAAACATTGTCAAACCCTAGTAGATAAGTTAAAGTAATTATGTTCCCTTAATGGGATTTCCTTGTAACGTATTTTGAGACTTGTAGAGACCCACTAGAAATATTTGATGATCCTTGTAATTATTTTGCAAACCCTTGAAATATTGTTGTGATCCATGTTGGTTGATAGATTCCTAGTTCTTACAAAATTAATAATGTGTTTGCTATGTTGAATGTCCCTTGTTTCCTTAAAATAAAAATGAAAACATGATATGTTGTTTCCCATAAAACTAATAGTGTGATATGTTTACCCTTCCTTCTCATTAAATTTTTAATTGACAAGTTTACTCACCCAAACATCATAAAACTGTAATTGAGGAGATTTGGCCTTAAAGCTTAACAAATAAACTGGAACATAGAAAGAGAAAATGGTTCTTTCTTTAACCTTGGTGGATTAATAGAAGAAAAAACATGTTTGGGTGAGTAAACATATAGAACATAAATCAAAACATGACATGTAAAATATGCCGAGAGGTGAAGTTCACAAGGCACCTATATATTTATATAATATATAAATATATGTAATATATACCTCTCGGCATATATTACATATATTTATATAAATATAGGTATGCTAGTAGCAACCGTGGGAATTGCAGAAAATAATACCTAAAATAAAGTACGGAAAATAAGGGGGAATTTTGTTCGTGCATGAATAAAATCAAATATCTTACAAGGAACATCATAAATGCATTTAAAGGAGGAACCATATCTCTTAAGAGAATGAGTATGAGCAAAAAAAGGAAGGTCTATAATACACAAAGTTCTTATGGATTTTATTAGTAACCGTATTATCAAGTTAAAAAAATACAATCTTTTTCATATGAATTGAAATGTGTAATGTACATCACATGTAATGACAAATTCATAGAATGAAATGTGTGTTACACATGGTACATTATTTACATTCCAAGGACATAAGTCTTTTTCCTTAGCCTTCTTTTGAAAGTAGTTTTCCGTTCTTCATCTTTGCATAATGCTCATATGAAAATGGTAGAGATATTTTTAGACTTTGCAATGACTTCACTCGAGAGATAGCCACAAATGTTAACCCCATTGTTTCTCTTTCTTCAATATCAACTGTAGCCTTGGAAAGAGTCAAACCTTGTGATTTATGTATCGTCAATGCCCATGCCAACCGTAAGGGTAATTGGTGTGTGTGTCCCCTCTGTATTGGTGTAATTGGGATGGTACGTGGAGTTCTATCTTCAAATGATATTCCAAAGTAACTATCAAATTCAACCATTACATATGTTGGCGGGTTCGGTGGACCACTACCAGGTGCATATACTATGCTTCGAATATATCCCAAAGCTCCATTTACAAGACCTACTTCTATCCAAAGATTGGATGTTAGCATAACCCTTGCATCATTAGAAATTAATAATTCTAAATCAAGTTCATCATTCAGACCTCCTGCCAGTGTGTTGGCGGTACTTGTTCTAGTTGCAATGCTACGTGTGACAGGTCTTTTCAATGAATGCAATTTTTGTTGTTGTGGTTATTCATGTTAATCTTTTTCGCCATCAAGTGAATATTATTATAGAATTCTTCATTGTTATTTTTGTCTAATGCAAAACTTGTTCTACTCATTAACAACATCCAATCATCCAGTGTTGGATTCGCATCTCTGAGATTTTCCAAAAGTTGTTGAAAACATTTTTGGTCTTCATCTTCTCCTCCTTGCCTAAATACCTTATCCAATGTAACAACTATTCTAAATGCTTCCCATAACAGCTTTACGCGTCTATTACTATCATATGGAGGTTTATTGGTAACAGGAGGAAGTTGCCCCAAATCTCCTACCAAAACCATAGAAACACCACCAAAACTCATGTCTTCTCTTTCAGGGAATGCTTGATGAAGTCGAGTCCACGTTTTCTAGAAAACTTTGTCCAATGAAGCTCATTTCATCAATCAATACATATTTTATGTGGCAGATCTCTTGTTGGAATGTTGTAAGTCTCGATCCTTCCAATTCTGCAAAATCTGTAATAGGGATTCGAAGTTGTGAATGGATCATCGAGGCACCAATATTAAAAGTTGCAACTCCTGTTGGTGCAAGCAATAGAAGAGGAGAACGTTCTGGGAATGATGCATCAAAAAGTTCCTGATGAATTGCACCAATCAAATAAGATTTTCCTGTTCCCGCTGTTCCTTGAACTATCATGAGCAATGGAATGTTATTTCGACGTTGATTATAATGTGTCATTATTATATCAAGTTCTTGTTTTTTTAGCACCCAAGGTGTCGTAATTGAAATTTGGGGCTAATTCATCATCTATAACCAACCCATTTTCTTTCATGTTGCTTATGAATTTTATCACTTTACTTGTGTATTCTTCACCTCGATATTCATCATTCCATGGTGCTTGTCTGTCAATATCTCTCCTTCCCAACATATCTATTTTTGTCATTTACAAAATTTGACCATGATGAAGCCTATACATGGTTTCCTAATCATGTTCTATTGTATTTTGTTGAACATGTCGATTAATTTCCTCTTCAGAATCACTGTTATTTTCAACAGTCTTCTACTGCAATCCTCCTTTCCACATGCCATGGATTATAACGAACGATTCTCAGTTTGAACTTATTGTATCAGAATCAAATCCGATATCTCTCTCTATATCCCGAAACGGCTTGTAAAGCAACAACTCTGACCAACAAAAATCAACCCATTTATGAGATTCCCGTGAAGGGACACAGGAAAACCTCGGGAACACTCTCACAATAGCTACCAAACTCCTGACCTCCTACTTTTTATCTTGTTTTCTCCTTGGATTATATGTCCAAGATATAGCGGCATTAATAAGAGACACACTTTCCATGGAAAAAGGCCTATTCTTGTACCCGTCAATGAAACTTATTGCATGTTCTTCATGATCATCTCCATCAGTTGTTACTTTTTTGAACACCTCGTGGGCAACATTCAAATTGAAAATACTCTACTGCTCTCTACCAAAGGGAGCTCCAACAACATGTGACATGTTTCTTGTGTGCCAATGTCTCTTTCAACAATTGTTTCAGTTAGAAGTCTCTTGTATGTTTCCACTGCCATTTCATCCGGGTTTTCTATGTTTGCAATCTGCATCAACATTTGATGATAAGTTTCAGAGATTTTCTCCGCTTTCACTGCATACTTTGTAATGTACTTGACTATGGCATGCTTGGAAAGAACAGGTTGCCAATCTACATTTTCTCTCCACAATTGTAATATGTAGCAATTATGTGTATTTACCCTATCATCATTTCTCGCAGGTTCAAAATTTTTATCTCCCATCTCTGAGTCTTGATATAACTTTGATCCGTTGAGATTCAATGGCCATGGTGCATTATACCTGCAAAATGTAATAATCAATTATTAGTTCTTCCACATGTGTTTTTATTTCAATTTAATTATTCAAAATTTTGAACATTACCTACAAACCATTTTCCCCTTTTTCTTACGTAGGCAGGCACCCTCTCTACACATTGTATGTCGTTCTACACTATTGAGAATCTCTTCGTAGTCACGTTCCATATCGACTTGTGTCAGTTGTCTTGTATTTCAAAGACATGGATGCTGCATAAAATTTTGGTAGACCTGTAACATAGAACATAAGAATACGCAATATATTTTGAGAACGTAAGAATTCTATATAAATCACAAACTCGATGAGAATCGATAAATTACCTTTATGTTTCGCCGGTGCGAGTCCTCCCAAGGATTCTATGCATGGACAATAGAATGGAAGTATTTTTCAGCATTTCCACGTTGAAAATCATCATTCCAATCAAGGTTGTCCATATTTGGTGCACCTTCTAACCATATGAATCCATGCACATGTGGAGAACCTCTATGTTGCCATTCATATCTAGACCAATAATCTTTAACTTTCATTCCTTTTTGTAATATATCCTTTCGGAAAAGTGTATGTCGCAGGTGCATATAATGTGCCACTATATGTGGATATTCAATGACATTTTTCCTTTGCCAATTTTGTGCTTCCCGTGGATTATCTAGTGGTATTCCAAGCATTAATGCATGTAGATCGGGCCAATACATATCAACTACGCTAAATGTGAAAAAAATGGTAGGTGATCCAATTTGATGCAACATGTCCGTCAATTCACCACGACATTTTTCCCAATAAGACCTTGTACCCCTTAAATATGTTCTGAACCACATCAAACAATTAGCCAGATTGGAATGGGGAACATTTTGCATATGCTCAGGTAACTCATTAATGGTGATTAGCATATCTTGGAGGTTTTTCTTAACAAACACTATAGACGAGTTTTGTGCACGATGTCTCATGATTGTGTTCATCATGTAATACCTAAATCGGGGATGTCGCCAAATCGGTGATCCCTATATCAAAATAAATGTTTTACAAATTCATGGAGACGTACTGCCTTAACCGTGGTTCTAGCCACTTGTTATCCCATTACATTTTCCATCGGAAACAAAGTAGGGAATGCCATATCAAGTAATCATACTATCACATACTCATTGATAGGAGATTATCCTATCCTTGGCCAATCAATTAGCGCTCCAGGGTCCATGTGAGGGTTATTCACCCATGCATGGATTAATTCCATCTCCCTTGGGGCATTAGGTGGTTTAGACGCCATTGATGTTGTATGAGTAATTATGTTTCCTTCATCTGTCTCTATGGTCGGACCTACAAATAAAAATTCATTTATGTCAGAATAAAACTCCATATGCACTGCGTTTAACTCCTCAAATACATTTTCATCAGAATGAGGCGGAAGTTCATTCGAGCATTTTTATCGATCCGAATAGAACTTATCATGTTCTATTTTATATTTCAGCGCATTGTAAACTCACTCTCTATTGACTGTAAAGTTGTAATTTGTTCCATGTTGATCTCTCCTCCGAACAATAATCATTGGAAAATCTTTCAATCTATGCGGCAAAAGATTAGTGATTTCTTTCAATTCTTGAGGAAAACATATCGTGTGACCTTTATATTTATATTGACCTCCTGTCACATGTGTCACTTGCAGGATTGGGTTGACACGGGCTATCAACATTTCCTCAACTTGAGTTAAGTTTTCAAGTTCTGGTGGTTGTGCCCCGGGATCCATATTGTTTGATGCTGAAAATCGATGATGACCTTTCTCTTGTCGGCATCTAGTACACATGGGTCTTTCAGTTATTTGAGAAACTTTTATTCCAAGGTAGCATTCTTGACAAATATAACACATGATCGGTGAAGCAAGGTTATCAAGACCACATCAAAAAATCATTTGGATGGTATTCAAATCTCTCCCAACCATTCCATTGGGATCAAATATATTTTGTTCTATCTCAATGTGTGCGTTTTGAAATATTCTTCTTCTCATTTCTCATGTTTGTTATAATGTTTTCTCCTTTTGCACACCATTATTATCTACATTATCTCAACATTGACTTCCATTATATCTTGGCCCAAATTTTCAGTGTTTGGAGCACGCGATCCACTGATGTTGAATTTCATCCCCCAAAATCGAATTCATCATTACCAACCAATCTATGATAGTGCCTTTGAGATGCTTCGCGGTGAATTTCTTGTCTTCGAATTCTTTCTTCTTCTGGCAACTGATCTGAATGAATATGTCTTTGTATATTTGTTCTTGATACATGTGAGTCATCTTGAGATGAGCGCGCACGAATTGTTATCATCTTATCTGCATGTTGTTGTCTTTCTACATCTAATGCATCATTTGTCAATTCATTCCTCTGTTCTACAAATCTTTGTCTATCGTCATCATTTTGATGTTTCCTTTGTTCCTCTCATTGTGCATCTATCATTTCTTGTTGTCTTCTTCTACGATATTGTCTTTGATATTCTCTTCTATATTCTCTTCTCTCTTCTTCATTTGTTAATTCATTCCTCTGTTCTACAAATGTTTGTCCATCATTATCATTTCGATTTTTTCTTTGTTCCTCTCGTTGTACCTCTGTCATTTCTTGTTGTCTTCTTATGCGATATTGTCTTTGATATTCTCTTTGATATCCTCTTCTTTCTTCTTCATTTTCAAAATTTACTCTTCCTAATTCTTCATTTATTAATTCATTTCTCTGTGTTGCAAGTCTTTGTCTATCATTATCATTTTGATGTTTCCTTTGTTCTTCTCGTTGTGCATCTGTCAGTTCTTGTTGTCTTATTATGCGATATCAGTGGAAACATCATTTTAAGAAATCAATTAATAAAGGAAATAAAATAAATTAAATTTACCAAAGCAATCAATAAACCCTTTACTGTGTCCAAAAATTTATACCTCACAATTTTTGAATAGAAAGCAAATAAGTCTGTTCCAACAATTCCTTATGGTTTCAAAAGTGCACAATGTTATCCCTGAACAATCCATATAAACTAAAATAATCAATGTGAAACCATATAAACTAAAATAATCAATGTGAAAACATCCTTTTATTAAGAAAATTCAAACCAATGCACATACCAGTTAAAGAAAATGTAGGCATATTGTTAAATAAGGTGAAAATAGGGTTACTTACCTTTACCAGAGTCTCTGCAAAAGAGAGAAGAAAAGTAAGGGAAGCACATGCCTAAAATGTTTGGGTGCGGAACAGTTTTGTAACTGTTCTTATAATATTTTTTTAATTAAAAAGTGAACTTATATGTATAATAAATTTATTCAATTAATTTTATTCATATGTATTTTAATAAAAGAAATCAAATTTATGGTGTAATACCCTTATCATTAATTAATAAAATATGGTGTAATACCCTTATCTACAATTGAATTTATTGTGTAATACCTTTAATACCTATTTCACCCTATCATTAATTAATAAAAGAAATTAAATTTACCAAAACAATGAATTAATAGGTGAAATTAAATTTACCATGTAATACCCATTAATTTCACCTTATCATTAATTAATAAAATACAATTGAATTTACTGTGTAATACCCTTTACTTTGAAATCTCATTTCACCATTTTATTAATTAATTAAATACCATACCCTTTACTAACCAAAGAGATCAATTAATAAAAGAAATTAAATTTAGGGAAGCAATCAATAAAGGATTTTTTTATTACCATGTAATACCCATTTCACCCTATCATTATCAATAAAAGAAATTAAATTTACCCATTTACCATGTAATAACCCATTTCAAAAGAAATTAAATTTATCCATTTACCGCGTAATACTCATTTCACTTAGCACATTTATTTGGGTTTTTATTTACACATTTTTTTATTTGCATAAATAAATTTTCATGGGCACGACATCAAACTCCTCAACTCAATATATATGTAGATGAAGATGCCTCTAGGCATAATTAATAAAAGAAGAGACAAGTGACCCTATAACGGGTTAACAACCATTAACCAATCTTGTAATTAAAATAGCCAATCAAAAAAAAAAATTGGTTCAAAGCCCAATGAAAAAGACTGCTAGATCACGACTCTTCATGAGTGGGTGTTGGTAGATTTCGTGGACAACCTAGTAGAAATCAATAAAGTGAGAATTTTTCACAATCAAAAGGACCTAACATACCAATAAAACTGAATTTTTTCCACTTGTAAGGATCTCTCAAAATTTGACAATATATATACATACGCATATTTATAAATAATTCAAAATAAAATAAGTGTTGTGATTAGTCCCTACTTAAGTGTTTGTTAAATTGATTAAAATTATTGCATAAATCATATAAAATAAAAAAAATTGATTGTGATTGGTTAGAAAACATATTTTGTAATAGGAAAGTGGTTTGTGAAAAACTCTCGAGGAACTTCATATGGGTAAATACAATTGAAATAATTTATTTATTTTGTATTTTTTCAAATGTAAAGGACTGAAGTAATATTGTGAGGTAAATTCAATTAACATCCAAGGTCTCCCACAAAAGACAATTCTCTCAAGAAAATAGGTTTTTGAATTTTCTCATTTTATTGTATGGGAATAAGGAGAAAATTTTATCAACCAAACACATACATGAAAATTAGTATATATTAAAACTATTACAGTAAACCATATGAAATAAAAATAGTTGATTGTGATTGGTTGAAAAAATTGAGTAATAGGAAAGTGGTTGGTGAAAAATTCTCATGGGCACTCTCCATATGCGTAATTAAGATTGAAATAATTTATTTATTTTGTATTGTTTTTTGAATGTAAAGCGCTGAAGTAAATTTGTGGGATAAAGTCAATTAAAATTCAAGGTCTCACAGAAGGAGACAATACCTCACAAAAATAGGTTTTTGAATTTTTTTCATTTAATTTTATCAAAATAAGGAGAAATACTTGAAAATTAGTATTTGTAAATAAAAAGAAATTATATATTTTTAAAAACTATTGCAAGCTAAATTCTTCTCATATAATATATAGTTTTTAGATTTTATATATAGATACATATATTTATAACCAACATAAAAAAATTCAAAATAATCCCATGTAAAAAGTAATACTAAAATTCAAATTCATAAATATACACAAATATATTTATAAATAATGTCAAACAAAAGTCACCAAAAATAAAAATGAAAGTATAAGAAAATTACATGTTATGGGAAACTTTTCCTCTTGTTTCCTAGGGAAGTACAATAAAAATTAAATAGTTATTTTCTATAATATTAAAGATCCAATAGTAAAATTAATATCCAATACCACACATAAATGATGGTTCAAAATACATTATGAAATACTTATTACCCACCACATGGGTACATTTTTAAATTGGAAATGGATATAGGTACAATAATTTTTATAAATGTGCCTCAACTATGACTAGATGTGTGGATAATAAAAAGTGTAGTAAGAATCTATGACACATAGTAAGGTTGGTGGTATCTACCGTCATCTTGAAAATAAGGTGTTGGATAATGTATTGTGTTATGGTTTTCATCACTAGATGTTATTGTTTAGCTTTTTGTAACGCCGCTAAAATCTCCCACTTGAGACCCATGAACAACCTAGGCTTAGTTACAAAATTATGTCCAATAATTTTTTTAAAGTGTTAACAACCAAAGTCTCAAGGACAATTAAATTCAACTGATAACTTTTCTCATTATAATAATTACTAATTCCACATTATAAAGCAACAAGTGTAGTAAGTCCACACGTAGCTCAAATCTCCTTATGGATTAATTTAATCATTGATTTCATTGACATTTTAGCTAAATATTCCCGATTAAAATTTTAGGGTTAAGGGACCAAAAGAATTAAATACTCAAGGTGTTTAATTCCACAAGATCTAAGACAAGACCAAATTTTAATTATTGTGGGGAAAAGAATACATATTTAAAATCATCAGAGTAAATTCTTACTTACCTACTCTCCGAACTCGGTTAAAGATTCATTTTGATTTTTCCCATGATTAACACAATTAAAGATTCCTGAAAATATTCCCATTAGATAGGAAATTTTCTCACCTTTCCAGTGATATAAAGAAGTCCTCCTGACTCCTCATATTTCTCAAGTTATGGGCCGGCGGACCTTGGGAGGAAAATCTTCCTAAGAGCGGGTCTACGAGCTAGGGGAGAAAATTTTCCCCAACTCCGGTCTGTGGACATTGGAGAGAAATTTTTCCTAGAGAAGGAATACAGACCGACAAAGTGGGGAGAAATTTAGTGGTTTTTCACCTTTTGGGACAAAAACCGATTTTCCCCGCGCACTGTGAGCTTCAAAGGACACGTGTCTCCATTTCCCAACCCTGGAGGAAAGTTGGTCCGCCAGAGAATTTCTAAAATTTTCTCCATTTTTCCATAAAGTACTAAGGGATCAAAATGATATGTGCCTCTGCCGACACCCAAGGTGCCATGTGTCAGTCATCCATTGGTCACAGGTTGGTGGGCCGGTGGGAGAACTTAGAAAATTTTTCCCAAAGAAAATTTTCGAAGCACTAAGTTTTTAAGGGATCCGTTCCTCCTCGACACCTCGTGATGCCATGTGGCAGCACCTTATTGGTTGTGGGCTGGTGGGGCCGCAGAGAAAAATTATAAAATTTTGAAAACACTAAGGTTTAAACAGGTTCCACGCCTCCAACATTGCCTCGTGAGGCCACATAGCAGCATCTGATTGGCTGCGGGTAGAGGGGTGGCAGGAAAAATTAGGAAAAATTTCCCAAAAATTTCTTTTTAACTTAGGTGATATTTGCCGAAGGAAAGACTTGCAGGTTAGTGGAGCGGTGGGGAAATTTTTTCCTTTGGTGTTTTTATCCCAAAAATGCACTAAGGGAAAATTTGGGTCAGCGGGTCCACCAAGGAAAATTTCATTCATTTAAAATTTGACAGTTAGATTATTTTGAGCTCGAAATGAAGTAAAAACTTCATAAGGCTACAACTTTTGATTGGGAACTCAGTTTTTGGCAAACGAGGACTCTTTGGAAATCTCTCAGCGTCCTCTATGCACAACAATCTTAGGAATTTGATTGTGATAAAGTTTTAAGGGTCAATTTTTAGAATACGTCTTTCTGTCACTTAGAAAGTGAACTGGTATTTTTAACTTATAAAATTTGTTCAAATTTGTCGTTAATTCTTTTTCCACTTGCCAAATAGGCATGGAGGCTTTTACTTGAAAGATTTTAGGATAGATTGCAAGGTTAAGTTTAATTGATTGATTTGCATTAAAAATTTATTAATTTTATACAACAAGAAGTCTACAATTTTTCCATTGCCCGATTTGAAAGGTTCTATAAAATTTTCATATGTATTTTGGTATGTTTGAGGTCGTTTCGACCTTACAAATAAAATTTGATATTTCATTTTGTCTTTTTGATGTTGCATGGCCGGTCTCAGGCATTTTGATTAAAAATTTGCCGCTTTGAAAACATCTAACACAGATCTAATTTGAAAGGATCTATTTTCAATTTATCATCTTCCAAGTATTAGAAATAATTTTATATCCAATCTAACTCATTAATTTGATTCAAATCAACGTATTCAAATGTCAAATTACAATTTTGATTTTCAAAACTTTCATTTCTAAAGAACAGAGCATTATGACATTTCTTCATACGTATTCACTTTTTCATCTTTCCAACAAAGATTTCAAATTACATTCAACAATCAAATTTCCAATGAAAGCAATATCATTTGAAAAAAGTAACCACTTCTATTTATATAGATGAAATATAACTTTACATTCACAACTCTTTCTCATTCCATTCCTTCTTACAAACAATATATAGAGTAAATTTCTTTCACATTCAAAAGGGATTTTATTTCCAAAACATAGTAACTCTTCAGCACAAAATGTGTATTAATTGCCATCCACATCAAGTGGGGATATGCATTAAAAAGTAGTTTCACAGGGACCGCCGTAACTTTGTCTTCTTCCTCAATTACAATATACATAAAACAATTTCTTCCACATTTATTCAAAAACAGAGAACAGAGTATATCTCTTTCAAAAGTCAATTTACAACTTTCATAGCCCATACATACCATCTATCCATCACAGATAATGTACAAGTTCATCCACTTCAAAGTGGGAAGGGTTAAAATAAGTAATAATCTCAACAAGGACTGTCAAAATTTTCTTTTTTTCCTTTGCTCCGTTAACAACAACATGAATATTCTCCATTTTTCTTTATTTAAATTTTATCACAACAAAATAGGGGAGAGGTAACGCTCTCCACCAAACCAATACATCCAATGAAAAGGAGAATTCGTCCTTCTTCATTGGCCTTTAAGCACCAACCATATTGCAATTAGAAATACTTTTCAAAACATGGCAACAACAAGCTTCACAAACACAAAGAAAAATTTCTCATTCAAAACACAGTCCCAAACAAAACGTAGTTTTCCACCACAGAACAAAACAACAAACAACGCTCAAGATTCATCATGCAAGCCAAAGGAGCAAGAAACCATGGGGGATGTTGCTTATGCCTCCCAAAAGGGGAAATGGGTAGCACCACTGGAGAACAAACTGCCAAAATATATATCATTTCAAATCCTTGACATTCCCTTATGCCTCCCCCAAGTACCCCTTATTCCTATTATTTCCTTATGCCTCTCCAACCTCTTATGGCACCCCATAATGAGTAAAGAAATGCAAGCTATTTCTTTGTAGTGTGGAACCCAAATCCCAACTCCCTTCACACGTATACCTCCCCAAAACACTTATGCCTCCCACAAAATGCCCCATAGTCTTCTCCTACACCATCCTTAGGCCATCTACCCAACAATCTAGAAACATGCCAAAACATTCATACATTAACATGTACATTCATAAAAGGAGAGCATTTCAAGAGCAAAGCTCCTACCTCTCCATGATGGAGTTGTTCCAAGTTCCAAAACAACAAGCTTTATCCCAATGCAAGTAGTCCAAATCAGCCAAGCACAAGCATGCAAAAATCTTCCAAAAACTTCTCCAAAGAAAGAGCTCCCAAAACAGCAAGGAATTCACCCAAGAATGATGTCTCCAAAATGAAGCAACCCAAAACAAGGCAAGGAAATCAAATTTATTGGAAGAGGGAAGGGAAGAGAATGAGGTGGGTCCATGTAGTGTGTCACATCACACATCCTCAATTCCAACCCCAAAGTCAACTTCATTATCCAAAGGCATAACAAATAGGTGGGTGAATAATATGACAGTTTACTACACACTCAAACTAGCCCACACCCCATAAGAACTGAAATTAAATCATGTAAGAAAAGTGCAATTAAAACCTACAATTTTCCTTCTAAAAAAGATTTATAAAAGTCTAATCTCAACTCTCCAACTGAATGTATGATTGGTAATTAAATTTATGAGGTATGGGACAAGTTTAACTTGTCCTGACAAACCTCCAAAATCAGCCTCGAAGGACAAATTTGAATTTCAAAAGATGGAGTGTTTCATACTCCAAAATCAACTTACACATTTCTTACAACACTTTAATTTTAGGTCAAAAATCTAATAATTAATTTCTTATGACCCAATTTGATTAATTAATTTTTAAATAATATGATTACTCATATTAATTTACCACAAATAAAAAGATAATGAAAGGGGTAAACACATCATTTAAATAAACACATGCAAATATTAACAAAGGAACCAAACAAAAGAAAAAAAATACATAAAATCCCTTGGTCACATTTCAAAGGTGATCCCCCCATGGGAATCCCTAACACAATCAAACACACACAAAAAAACACACGGTTTACATGGTGACCTTGTTGAATTCAACTAGAATTCCAATGTGGTTGGTCTTCAATCCCCCGATGTTTGTTGTGATATTTTAACCTGCAAAACACAAATACCTTCTTCGGCCTCGTGGCTATATCAGAACATCCAAATGAATATAAATATAATTTCAAAATCATCAATATATATATATATATATATATATATATATATATATATATATATATGAATCACAACAACATCCAGACAATCAACAATATCACTTACAATTTCATCAAAAATATTTCATCATCAATTTTAATTCAATTTTCTCGGTCTACTCAATATATCCAAATATCATATGTCCTAATAACATCGATAAATATATATAACCATGTCCAACAACATGTCAACTTCTATATAAAATGTTTCTAACAATCATCATGCATTATATGGGAATCGTAGTCAATAATAGTCCATGATTTAACATCTAACACCATACTAAATCAAAAATGTAATAATGTCCATAATATAGTCAGCAGTATCATGATCAATATCAAAAGTGTCGAAGGGAAGTGGGAAATACGTCAGTTTGATCCCTTAGCATAGATCATTTTTATCTCTTATCACTTTTCAGTAAGAAGGAGACAGTTCTAAAAATTCTCCACCAGCCTGATTTTCCGCCAGAGTTGGGAAATGCCGACATGTGTCCTTTCGGGCTCACGGGCGCGTAGGGGAAAATAGCTCTTTTGTTCAAAAAGGGGAAAATGTGATAAAGTTATCTCCAGTCCACCAGTCCGCATTCCTCCTCTATGAGAAATTTCTCTCTGAAGTCCACAGACTTGAGTTGGGGAAAACTTTCTCCCCTAGCCCACAAACTTGCTCTTGGGATGATTTTCCTTCCAAGGTTTGCTGGCCCATAACTTGAGAAATATGAGGAGTCAGGAGGACTTATTTACATCAATGGAAAGGTGAGGAAATTTCCTATCTAATGGGAATGTTTTCAGGAAGTTTTAATTATATTAATCATGGGAAAAATAAAATTGAATCTTTAACTGAGTTCTGGGAGTGGGTAAGTAAGAATTTACTTGTGATGATTTTAAATATGTATTCTTTTCCCCATTATAATTAAAACCTTGCTCTTGTCTTAGATATTGTGGAATTAAATACCTTGGGTATTTAATTGTTTTGGTCCCTTAACCCTAAAATTTTAATCAGGGAATATTTAGCTAAAATGTCAATGTAATCAGTGATTAAATTAATCCCTAAGGAGATTTGAGCTAGGTGTGGACTTATTACACTTGTTGTTTTATAATGTTGAATTAGTAATTGTTATAATGGGAAAATTTATCAGTTGAATTTAATTGTCCTTGAGACTTTGGTTGTTAACACTTTATAAAAAAATTATTCCATAATTTTGTAACTAAACCTAGGTTGTTCATGGGTCTCAAGTGGGAGATTTTAAAGGTCGTTACACTTCTTTCATCGTGAGACGTGGGTTCAAACCTTGGACCCTTGGGGACACTAGAAAACTTGAGACATGAACTGTAAACCTAGCACACTTTTAAATCTAGAAAAAAACCTTGTTTGAAAATTAAAAAAACAAACACGTATAAAAATATTACATTACTCGTTCATTTGAACTACCAGAATTAAAATAATAATAAAATAATAAGTTTCTTGAGTTGTTGTGCTTACTTAGTGGCATTTTTTCTAAACCCGGGTAACTGAAAATGTTAAATTAAATTGATTTTTGTGAACTTCTAGTGTAGTGGAAACTTGCTTCTCCTTTGAAAATGTGTTTTTTTACAAGTCCTAAATCTTTATTTAATTGTATGATGCGTTGAGCCATTTTAAGACCCTTCCTTATTGGAGTTGTTGGAAGGATAAACTGTATGGTGTGATTCTTATTGTTGGAAAATAGTGGTTGTCTTCAGGGGTCGGGAAGAGTTAATTAGAAGTTGTTTAGAGATTACTTCCTTTAGTGGTTAGGAAGGATGGTTGGGTTGTCATTTTTTCATTTCGTTACCCATGTGGGAGAGTGAACATTAAGTCTGGGTGTCGTTTATGACCCAATCCTACGTATGTGTCCTTGGAACTGACCTCGAGGTAGAGTACCCCTATTGGTGGCCATGAAGGGATGTGAAGTGAATGTGGTGTTAACATTTTGTATTTTACATTCGTAAAGTTGTGTCATTTTATCAAGGACCAGCATCTTATTTTATGATTGGATTGAGAAGCTCTAAGGCTCTTCTAGTTATTTATATTTTTGCGAGAAATTTCAGAATTTGCAATGCCGCTACTTAGACACTCTCCTTGATTTCTGGTATTTATTGGACTTTATTTTGATTGATGACTCGAGCTTGTTGATATTGTTGGCTACTTAGCTAAACGTTACATGATTCCTTCTTGCTTAATGACGAGCTGGTTCTATACTTTATGTATTGTGACATTTCATCATATTGGGGTACACCCTGGGTGTCTTGAATGTCTTCTTAGGTGTTCTATGTTGTGGCTTGGTGTTGGATGCACAGAACCTTGAGTGTTTTTATGATCTTAGAGTGACTTTTCATTGCTCGACCTTACTATATAGAAAGTTTGTTGCGTTGTGCATTCTAATTGGTAGTATGTTAGTAGTGGTGGTGATGCTCTTATAATCCAGTAAGAGCTTGATCCTTGTCGAAGTATAAGTGTTTAAGTATGGGCTTTTTGATTGTGTTAGGATCGGATTGCTTTCTGACTGTAGATGTTAGTGGAGAATTGGATGTTTGGTAGTGGCCTTTCATCGATGGCATGCTAAGTTTTATCATGGTTTCGTGTTTCATTATAAAAAAGTATTGACTTGTGGATTGTATGCATCTTGGTAATTATGATTAGATTTAAGCCCATTCGGGTAGTGTGTTTAATTAAGTGTGTTTGTTTTGCTCACGTTGACCTATCAATCTTGGGGTTACGTGGAGACACTTATGGATGCTTTGAGACTTTTGGATCATGCCACTAGTGATGTTAGTGTAATTAGACCTTGATGATTTAATCTCGGTGGTATTTTATAATGTGATTCTTCTTGCGAAGCTGTAACTCTTGGTCATAAAGCCATGTTAAATAGATAGCTGATTGGCTTCTTACATTTGATGCTTTCTAATGAGTATGTGGTGTTCTTATAGTTAAAATATTTCCTTGTCATTTTGATTTCTTGGTTGGTGGTATCCTGTGGTAATATGGGTGTAGATTTGAAAACTTTCCTTTTCTTATCATGTGAGTAAAATATTTTTTTGCTAAAACAACAAACATTGTCAAACCCTAGTAGATAAGTAAAAGTAATTATGTTCCCTTAATGGGCCTTCCTTGTAACTTATTTTGAGACTTGTAGAGACCCACTAGAAATATTTGATGATGCTTGTAATTATTTGGAAAACCCTTGAAATATTTTTGTGATCCATGTTGGTTGATAGATTCCTAGTTCTTACAAAATTAATAATGGGTTTGCTATGTTGAATGTCCCTTGTTTCCTTAAAATAAAAATTAAAACATGATATGTTGTTTCCCATAAAACTAATAGTGTGATATGTTTACCCTTCCTTCTCATTAAATTTTTATTTGACAATTTTACTCACCCAAACATCATAAAACTATAATTGAGGCGATTTGGCCTTAAAGCTTAACAAATAAAATGGAACATAGAAAGAGAAAATGGTTCTTTCTTTAACCTTGGTGGATTAATAGAAGAAGAAAAAAACATGTAGAAGAACAGAAAAGGAAAACTTTGTCCATCTACCTCCCCTAGGAGTAAAATAAATACTTTTTCTCTTTTCTGCCTTTATAGAATGGTGAGATATCATGCCCCCTTAGTGGTCCTTATAGCAAAAACTTGTGATGTCATAATAGGAGGAAGTTTAATTAAGAAAACTCGTAAAGGAATGTGCTTAGCAAATGAAACTAAAACTTTTGAATTATTTAGTTGAGTTATAAAATAAGTAAGATTTATGTGTATTGAGTGCAATGTATAGTTGAACCTGTGGTTCTGTCACCTACCCGGAATTGTGAAACACCTAGTGGTTAGTAATGTGTTCTAGTTGCTTAGTACCTTCTTGTTCATAGATGTATGTGCCTTTCTTTTTGGAATTTTTGGGTCATCATACCCTTATAATCCCGTAGCTTAATGAGTGTGAGTTGTGGTCTTTTTGGATTGAGACTTATCTCTTGTTTGAGAAGTAACCTCCTTACGTGTTGTCTTGTCCTTGGAGACCTAAGTTATTGTAATTTTAAGGCAACATATGTTAAGGATATGACATAACTTTGGGAAGTCTTCTTTTCTTCTTGTTCTTCTTGAGACACATTGTTGTTGTTGCCTCTCTTGTCGTTGGGAAGGAAAGCACAAGATGTTTTCGTAAGTTGTTACTCACTTTTGATACGATGCACCTTAGATTGTAGTTAGACCCCGTTACTTGTTCTTCTCCCTGGAGATCTTGAGTGCTCATTGGTGTTTCTTGTGCTCTATTTATGGTTATTCCGAGCTTGAGAAGGAAATAAGATAAATAAATCCCATTGTGTTATAGTGTATGGTGCTTCTTGCATTATTATGTTAGCTGCTAGTGGAGTTGTTTACTAAATGTTTGACATCTCTAGATTTGGTTGGTGTGGTGTGTTTGATTCTTAAAACAAAAGTGTAAAACAAATCAGACTATAGGAAACCTTGTGGTCATAAATTTTCTTAGTATTACCATGAAAATTTAATTGTACCCTCTCTAGTTATGGAAGTGCTTCGTTTGAATAGTTCCTTGATTGTAAATGTGTTGCTGATTTAGGTTTCCTTCCTTGTTGATTAACCTCATCTTGTGTGACCTTGAGTAAACATGTCTTTCATACAAAATTTTGGCCATGGTTGATTCTGCTAGCCTTGTCTAAACAACAAACTATGAAAGCATAATTTAACCTTAGTGGAAACCTTAATTTTGGTTACTATAGTGTGTTGTATTCCTTTGGAAACTATGTGGTCTTTCTCAAACTCATGGAATTATCCTTATTATTCATCTACTTGGTGGTTACTCTTAAGACTCTTTTGAACTCTTCATGTTATATTGTATGTGTTGTATCTTGGTTGATAGCGTAAAGTTACTCTCTAGATATAAATATTCGTAGCCTTGCATGCAACAAGTTTGGAACTCATCCCTTATAATCTCCCTTCTTCTTGTTAAATTGTATTGGACCAAGCATGGGTTCTGTGGACCCACACTTTTTTGAAGAAAGCAATCCCATAATGGGAGTGATCATTTTTCTGTTGCATTTGTTCCTATCTCTCTTCCAATGACTTCTAGGAGGAAGTCAAGTCTAAGGGGAGGGGGATGTAGTGCCCACTTCCCTTCGACACTTTTGATATTGATCATGATACTGCTGACTATATTATGGACATTATTATATTTTTGATTTAGTATGGTGTTAGATGTTAGATCATGGACTATTATTGACTCTGATTCCCATATGATGCATGATGATTGCTAGAGACATTTTATACCGAAGTTGACATGTTGTTGGACATGGTTATATATATTTATTGATGTTGTTAGGACATATGATATTTGGATATATTGAGTAGTGTAGTGCCCACTTCCCTTTGACACTTTTTGATACTGATCATGACACTATTGACTATATTATGAACATTATTATAGTTTTGATTTAGTATGATGTTAAATATTTGATCATGGATTATTGTTGACTTTGATTCTTACATGATGCATGATGATTATTAGAGACATTTTATTATATTGATGATGATATAATATTTGACATGGTTATATTATGGATGTTGTTCAAACTTGTAATAACTGGATATTTTGATTAGACCTATAAAATGAAAATATGATTAAAATTGATGATGATATAGTTGTTAATGAAATTGTGAGTGATAATGTTGATTGTCGTGATAATTGTTGTGATTCACATATATATTGATGATCTTGAAATTATATTTATATTCATTTGGATCTTCTGATATGGCCATGAGGCCGAAGGAGATATTTGTATTTTTGTAGGTTAAAAATATCACAACAATCATTGGGGGATTGGAGACCAACCACTTTGGAATTCTAGATTAATTCAACAAGGTCACCATGGCAAATGTATTTATATGCGTATTTGATTGTGAGAGGGATTCCCATGGGGAGGCTCACCTTTAAATGTGACCAAGGGATTTTATGTTTTTTATTTTATTTGGTCCCTTTTTGTTTAATGTTTGCATGTGTTTTATGTGGTACCCTTACCCATTTCATTATTTATTTTAATGTGGTGTTAATATGGTGAGTAATCATGTTGTTAAGTTAATTAATTAAAAGATATCATGAGAATGTAAATAATATGGTTGTTGGTTATGATTTAAAGTGTTGTAAGAATGAGTAAATAATGTGTAAGAAATATGTAAGGGATGTGTCAATTAACTTTTTAGTGTGAAACACTCCACCTTCTTGAAAATTTCAATTTGTCATTGGAGGCTGATTTTGGAGGCTTTTGGGACAAGTTAAAATTGTCCCATGCCTCTTAATTTTACATACCAACCTTGCATATTGTTGGAGGGTTAAATTTAGACCTTTTTATGCCTTTTTACAAGTCAACTTGGATGTTGTAATTGTAGTTTTCTTACTTAATTTAATTCTAGTCCTTATGGGGTGTGGGCTTGTTTGAGTGTGTAAGTAAATCTATCATATTATTCACCCACCTTTTGATTATGCATTGGAGAATGAAGTTGACTTATGTGTTGGAGTTGAGGATGTGTGAAGTGGCATCCTACATGGATCCACCTCATCCCCTTCTCTTCCCTCTTCTATAAATTAAATTTCCTTAGCTTGTTTTTGGGTTGCTTCACTTTTATCACTTCATTTTTGAGAGACTTCTTTTGGTTTTGGAGAGCTCTTGTTTTTGGAGAAGATTAGATATTGTTGCATTCTTGTGGATTGTTGATCTTGAATTATTTTGCATTGGAAATCTTGTTGTTTGAACTTAGAACAAACTCCATTATGGAGAGGTAGGATCTTGGCTCTTGAAATACTCTTCTTTTATTCTATGCATATGTAAATGGTTGAATGTTTGAATGTGTTATTTTATTTGTTGGCTAGTTGTGTAGATGGCTTAGGGATGGTGTAGGAGAAGGCTATGGGGTTTATTTTGTGGGAGTCATATGGGTATGTCAGGGATTTGAAATGATATGTATTTTGGTGGTTCTGTTCTAAGGTGGTGATACCCATTTCGTCTTGAGAGGAATATATAACATCCCCATAGTTTTTTGCTCGTGATTTTCCCTTGGCTTGCATCCCCATAGATGATGTCTGAGTTTTGTTTGTTATGTCTTAAAGTGGTTACAAACTGCTGTTTTGTTTTGAACTTTGTCTTGAATGTGAAAGATTTATTTTTGATGTGGAAGCCTGTTGTTGCCATGAGTGGAGTTGCATTTCTTATTACAATGTGGTTTGGGCTTGGGGGCCAATGAAGAAGGATGGCTTCTACTTTCATTGGATGTCTTGGTTGGGTGGAGAGCATTTCCTTTCCCCTACCTTTGTTGTGATCAAATTGGAGAATGATGGATTTGCATGTTGCTGTTCTGGAGAAAAGGAAAAGACAGTCTTTGACAATACCTTGTGAGAATTCAATTTGTAAAATGTTTTTCCCACTTGAAGTGGATGAAAATGTAATATTTTTTGTGATGGAAAGATGTCTTTGTATCGGCTATGAAGTTGTAATTCAAATTTAAAAGAGGTGTATTCTATTTTCTATTATTGAATGTATGAGAATGAAATTGTATTCTATATGTTGTATTTCAAGGAGTGAAAGAGAATGTTGTATTATTTTTCCACAAATGGAGTTACTGTTGTTTAAAATCTATGTTGAAATATGTTGAGGAAACTTCTGTTTGAAAGAAAGAAATACATATGAAGAAAATACATTACTCTATTTTGTTGAAATGCATGATTTGAAAAATAGAAGTTGCATCCTTGTTCTACATTTTTATTGAAGAAAAGATAACTATTTAAAACTAGAATGGAGTGAATTTAATATTTTTATAGTATGGCAAAAGAAATAGATTAATCTCTATTTTTGAGATGTATAAACTTCATTTTTATTTCACTGTAAACTCTACAATTTTATTAAAAATGTACAGAATGACCCTGTAACCTTGGAAACTAAAATAAAATGATTGAATTGAGATTACATGATTCAAAAGACCCAAACAAACTAAACCACTTAAGAAATTGTTAGGGAAACCTTCAAATCGAACAAAGACAAAACTGCAGTCATTTTACTGCCAAAGGATGGAAATTTCAATTGATCTTCAATCTAACAATTGACACTTGCAACCCATCCTAAATTCCTCTAAGAGAAACCCTCCATGTTTGTTTGGCATGGAGGAAAGGAAGGAGGTTGAATTGAATAAAATTTTATAAGTCAGGTGTTACCAGTTTTCATTTTATAAGCCTATAGAGTGTTTTTCTCAAAATTGACCCTCAAAAATTTATCCAAATTAAATTCTTAAGGTCTTTTTGCAAAGAGGACATTGATATATTTCTGAAAAGTCCTCGTTTGTCAAAAACAAATCTCCCTAGCAAAATTTATGGCCTTCTAAAGTTTGCACATATAAGATAAATCTTCATGTGCGCACGCCCTTGTGCACCCCTGTGCGCCCAATGCCTCTTGTACATGCTTGTGTGCGCCTTGCACACTCCTTTTACCCAAGTTTGTCTTGCACACTCGAGAGAGAATGAGTCTCTCCACACCCATCTTGCATGTCGAGACATAATGAGTCTCTCTTGTGCCCGTCTTGGGTGCCCGAGACAAAATATGTCTCCTCATGTGCCCACCTTGTGCACCAAGAGAAAAAGTTTCTCCCATTCTCGAGAAAATAATTTCTCCTCCTCTCTCTCATGGCCGGAAAATTTCTTCCATGTGCCGCATAGGAAGATAATCTATCTATGCTAAGGATAAGTTTCTCTCTCTTAGTGTTTTGTAGGATGTTTTGTTATCCATTGTAATGGAATCTAGAATTTTGTTGGGAACACTGTAAACAAAAAAAAATTATTCCTTATCTTTCCTAACTAAACCTAGGTTGTTCTCTATCTTGAGTGGTTTGTTTTAGCTAGTGTTACACTTAGTATTAGAGCCATGGGTTCAAAATCTTGGACCCTTGGGCACACTAGAAGACTTGAGACATAAACTTTAAACCTAGTACAATATTAAACCTAGCACACTTTTAAATCTAGAGAAAAAATTTGTTTGAAATTACATATTTAGTGAACATGGAAAACTGAATAAAACCTAGAAAATGAACTAACTCTCGCCTTGGTCTGTGGCAAGAGGCGTGGACAAGACGAGGGGTCTTTTCACATAGACCTAGACTTACCACCACTAGATCATGTTGTAGCAGCTATCCTACCATAGATTTTACAGACACTTTAGGATGTTAATGCCGCTCTACGTGGAGGGACCATAGGAGAACGTTGAGTCGGACATGATAGGGTGACATCCATTGAGGCTCATGCATCTCCTCGGCATAGTGAGGAGCATAGAGGAGAGAACTCCCATGTGGAGTCAGGTAGAGCAGAGTCATCGTAGAGGAGACAGGGAGACCACTTTTCGGGACACAAAGTAGATCTCAAATCCCTAGGCTTAGAGATGAGCATGCAAGGAGGCCTAGGGGTCATTAGACTATAGCTTCGAGAAACATCAAGGAGATCCTGAAGTTATGGCCATCACATTATTTTGGTGACATAGGTGGATTTTAGGCCGAGGCCTGGTTGGTGAGCTTGAGAAAATGCTTCAAGCTCTTCCCTTGTTCTAGAAACATGAAATCTCATGTTGTGATCCACCTACTAAGAGATGGAGTGAGATTAGTGGAGGAAAGAGGAGTAGAAGCTCCATGTTGATTTTGAGATAGTTACCTGGGAGATCTTTGAGGAGTAGTTTAGGAGTAGATATCTATCATGAAGGTTCATACAACAGAGGATTGATGAGTTTCATGACCTCCGACAGGCATCTCTTACAGTGGCTGAGTATGAGAGTAGATTTATGGATCTACTCTAGTATGTTGATTACATGCAAGATGAGTAGGTATGGATCCACAGGTTCATCCAGGGCCTGAATCTAGACATTAGAGGTGTAGTGTGGATCCATTGTCCACAGACATTAGTTGAGGCCGTTGAGAAGGCCTATATAGCAGAGGATATTTGGGGGAGGACCCAATGGGCTAGAGACTAAGTCTAGAGCTTCATATACATGAGATGTAGATCGAGGGGGTTAGTACCTCCTCCTCGTGGTGGATAGGGTTCAACACAGTCATCTTTTAGACCATAACAACAACAGCAGAGTCCCACCCACCTTATAGACCTCCATAGAGATTTGATGCACACAAAGGTTGGAGTATGGGGCCTCCTCCTAGGGGTCCCATCAGAACACAAGGTTCCCAGAGGGCTCAGTTAGTAGGAACTCACTAGCAGAGACCTCAGTAGTCTATAGCTACGGATCATCAAGATCCACACCACATACCTTCATAGTACCGACTAGACTTGCTACACATGGGAGAGGATTAGGTAGTTGTTTTGGTTGTAGTATTGATGGACATTTTTGGAGAGATTGTCCTCAGAACCCTCTTAACAAGGGTAAGACACAGATATCAGAGCCTACCATTGGTGACATGGGACGTAGTCATTAGATATACGTAGTGGTCGAGTACCACCAAGATGAGCATTAGAGTATAGTTATTGAGACCACAGGTAGCATTGGTAGTATTTCTACCTCTATTTTGTTTAAATCTTGTTCTTCAGATTCTTTATTGCACCATATTTAGTAGAGTGATGCAGGCTGGTGGCAGTTAGGTAGGGTCATTTTGGGATGTTGAGATGGATTACGAGCCCAAGATCTCGGTGGACTCATTAGTTAAGGAGTGTGTAGTGGATTTGGGATCTTTCACCACTACCTCGGATCTTCGTATCCTTCCTTTGGGCTCGTATGGATTCATCTTGGGTATGGATTGGTTGTCTGCACATAGTGCCAGGATGGATTGTTACCATAAGACTATATTTGGTGCAGATGATCTAGGAGTTGAGTCTGTGATCTTAGGGGTTAGGAGACATGTTTCCATTCGCACCATCTCCACTATGCAGCTTAAGCGGTGTGTGTGACGGGGTTGTCAGATCTTTGCTGTCACCATCAGTGACCGATCAGATGATGGGTCTAGTGGACCATCACTAGATGACCATGCCTTTTTGAGAGAGTTTTATGATATCTTTCCAAGGGAGCTACCAGATTTTCCACCCCCACGCGAGATTAATTTTCATATAGACCTAGTTATGGGAACAAATCCTATCTCATGAGCACCTTATCGGATTACCACCCTAGAACTTTGTGAGCTCAATTTGTAGCTTAAGGGCCTTTTGGAGAAAGGCCTCATTCATCTAGTGTATCCCCTTGGGGTGAACCGGATCTTTATTTTGAAGAAGAAGGATGGATCCTTGCGGTTGTGTATTGATTACCACCAACTAAACAAGGTAACAATCAAGAATCATTATCCCCTTCCACACATAGATGATTTGTTTGATCAGATGAAGGGAGCCACAATTTTCTCTAAGATAGATCTTAAGTCAGGCTATCATCAGTTGAGGATTATAGAGGTGGATATTCATAAGATCGCTTTGATATGAGATATGGGCACTATGAGTTCACAGTGGTGCCTTTTGGTTTGACAAATGCCCTTGTAGTATTTATGAGTTTGATGAATGGGGTATTCAGGAATTTCTTAGATCGCTTTGTGCTCATCTTCCTTAATGACATTTTGATTTACTCACGCACGCGATGACGAGCACGAAAGGAACCTTAACCAAGTTCTTTAGTGTCTTCATGAGCAATAGCTTTATGGGAACTTGGAAAAGTGTTTGTTATTTCAGACAAATGTATAGTATTTGGGTCATATCATTTCTAGGGAAACGAATCGAATCGAATCGAAATGAGGCACCACAAAGTAGTTGCACTCCAACAGAATCGTGAAAGCTCCAGCGATAGCAAGGAAAAAATTGATCAGTAATGGAAGAACTTGCTCAACAGAAACAAAGCTTGCATAGAGGAAAGATAGTGGAGTGTCTTGGCATGCTCATAAATGAATAGAAAAGGGGTACATATAGGGTGTTGAGTAACCCTAGTGCATGACACATATGAAACCCTAAACCTAACCCATGTGAGATGACCCTCCAACATGAGAGGAGGACACATAAGATAACTCACACTAACAGTATCATAGTCAATCCTTCAAAGATTCAAGCTATTATGGATTGGCTAGCACCCACTACTGTGATAGAGGTGTGACACTTCATGGGGTTAGTAGGTTATTACAGGAGATTTGTTCAGACTTCTCTTAGATTATGCACCCCATCACTTCCCTTCAGTGGAAAGGGAAGAAGTTTTTTTGGTCAGATAGATGCGAGCAGGCCTTCAGGACACTGAAGGAGTGTGTCATGACAACACCCATTCTTATAGTGCTGGATCCATAGGGTGAGTTTTTCGTATACACGGATGCTTCTTTGGTAGGACTTGGAGGTGTGTTGATGAAGGAGGGCAGAGTAGTGGCTTTTGATTCTCACAAACTCAAGAATTATGAGCTCGGTTATCCAAATCATGACCTTGAGCTTACGATAGTTGTGCACACCTTGGTTTGATGGAGACACTTATTTCTTGTTTGGAGATTCACACTTAGGATAGATCACTTGAGTCTTTGCCATCTCTTCACGCAGCCCAATCTCAATGCTCATGTCGGCGGCGTTGGATGGAGTTACTTTATGAGTATGATATGGAGATAGAGCATGTGAAGGGAAAGAAGAATGTGGTTGCAGACACTCTCAGTAGATGGAGAAATTTGGTTATGGCCAATTCATTGTGAACAGACTTGTGGAGTAGGATTCTATAATAGCTTCCTCTTGATAGATTCTACATAGCATCTAGAGTGGATATCGAGTCCCAGAGACCCCTTGAAGGGAAGTTTGATGGTGTCTCATTAAAGTAAGATGGAATTCTTAGGCACAGAGGTTGGATTTACATTCCTAGTGATGGAGGCTTAAGGCATGACATCTTGACAGAGGCACATCATGCACCCTATTCAACCCATCCCAGGGTGAAGAAGATGCACGCTACCTTGAGACAATTGTATCATTGGAGAGGATTTCTTAGAGACATGGCCTAGTTTGTGTCACATTGTTTAGAGTACCAGAAAGTGAAGGCCGAGCATCAACATCTAGATGGCCTTTTCTTTCCTCATGCTATATGGAGTGGAAGTGGGACATCATTTCCATCAACTTCATTATTGGGCTACCAATGTCGAGATATCACCATGACACCATCATGGTCACGATGGATACATTAACAAAATTAGCGCACGCTTCTCCGATGAAGACCACTTATACAGCTAGTACAGTTGCATGGGTTTATCTGGATGAGATCATCATGTTACATGGGATTTTTTGGAAGATAATTTGTGACCGCGATCCTTTGTATACTTCCCATTTTTGGACTACCATGCAGCACACCCTTGGGACAAAGATCAACTTCATCATAGTATATCACCCTGAGACAGATGGATAGATGGAGTGGGTGAATCATATTTTAGAGTATATTCTCAAGATGTATGTTATGGATCATTAGGCGAGATGGGAGGAGTACCTGTACTTGGTGGAGTTTTCCTAAAATAATAGTTTTCAGAGTTCTATAGGCATGGTTCCTTTTTAGGCTTTGTATGGCAGAGAGTGCAGGACACCTCTTAGTTGGGACATGCTAGAGGACAGGGTTTCTCTTGGACCAACTTTCTTACAGGACATGGAGCAGAAGGTGGTTTTGATTAGATAGAGACTACAGGAGGCACATGATAGACAAAAGAAGTATGCAAATCAGCATAGGATTGACCGTAGTTTTTTTGTGGGCATTAAGGTGTTCCTCGTGTCAGGCCACATAAGAGCCCTATCCATTATGGAAAAGGTTCTAAGTTAGCTCCTATATTCGATGGACCCTTTGTGATCTTGGAGTGTATCGGCCCTTTGGCCTACCATCTAGCATTGCCACATAGCTTGTCTCACATGCATGATGTGTTTCATGTTTCAGTCCTTAGGAGATATATTGCAGATCCTTCTCATGTGCTGGATTAGACCTCATTACGAGCACGTAGGATCGGGGAAGGTGACGATGTGGATCCCATTCACATTATAGATCATAGGATCCTGGGCCTTCGAGGTAGAGATATTGATCAAGTGCGAGTGCAGTGGGACAAATATGATGAGACTACAACTACTTGGGAGGATGCTACTTTACTATGAGTTCAGTTCCCACATCTTTTCAAGTGACTTCTAGGAGGAAGTCGAGTCTAAGGGGAGGGGGATGTAGTGCCCACTTCCCTTTGACACCTTTTGATACTGATCATGACATTGTTGACTATATTATGGACATTATTATAGTTTTGATTTAGTATGATGTTAGATATTTGATCATGGATTATTGTTGACTTTGATTCTTATATGATGCATGATGATTATTAGAGACACTTTCTTATATTGATGATGATATAATGTTTGACATGGTTATATTATGGATGTCATTCGGACTTGTAATAATTGGATATTTTGATTAGACCTAGAAAATGAAAATTAGATTAAAATTGATGATGATATAGTTGTTAATGAAATTGTGAGTGATATTGTTGATTGTCATGATAATTGTTGTGATTCACATATATATTGATGATCTTGAAATTATATTTATATTCATTTGGATGTTTTGATATGGCCACGAGGCCGAAGGAGGTATTTGTATTTTTGTAGGTTAAAAATATCACAACAAACATTGGGGGATTGGAGACCAACCACTTTGGAATTCTAGATGAATTCAACAAGGTCACCATGGCAACTATATTTGTGTGTGTGTGTTTGATTGTGTTAGGGATTCCCATGGGGGATCACCTTTAAATGTGACCAAGGGATTTTATGTATTTTATTTTATTTGGTCCCTTTTTTTTAATGTTTGCATGTGTTTTATGTTGTACCCTTACCCCTTTCATTATTTATTTTAATGTGGTGTTAATATTGTGAGTAATCATGTTGTTAAGTTAATTAATTAAAAGATATCATGAGAATGTAATTAATATGGTTGTTGGTTATGATTTAAAGTGTTGTAAGAATGAGTAAGTAATGTGTAAGTAATATGTAAGGGATGTGTGAGTTAATATTTGAATGTGAAACACTCCACCTTCTTGAAAATTCGAGTTTGTCCTTGGAGGCTGATTTTGGAGGCTTGTGTGATGAGTTAAACTTGTCCCATGCATCTTAATTTTACATACCAACCTTGCCTATTGTTGGAGGCTTAAATTTAGACCTTTTTATGCATTTTTACAAGTCAACTTGGATGTTGTAATTGCACTTTTCTTACTTAATTTAATTCCAGTCCTTATGGGGTGTGGGTTTGTTTGAGTGTGTAAGTAAATATGTCATATTATTCACCCACCTTTTGATTATGCATTGGATAATGAAGTTGACTTATGTGTTGGAGTTGAGGATGTGTGAAGTGGCATCCTACATGGATCCACCTCATCCCCTTCTCTTCCCTCTTCTGTAAATAAAATTTTGTTAGCTTGTTTTTGGATTGCTTCACTTTTATCACTTCATTTTTGGGAGACTTCTTTTGGTTTTGGAGAGCTATTGTTTTTGGAGAAGATTGGAGATTGTTGCATGCTTGTGGATTGTTGATCTTGGACTATTTTACATTGGAAATATTTTTATTTGAACTTGGAACAAACTCCATTATGGAGAGGTAGGATCTTGGCTCTTGAAATACTCTTCTTTTATTCTATGCATATGTAAATGGTTGAATGCTTGAATGTGTTGTTTTATTTGTTGACTAGTTGGGTAGATGGCTTAGGGATGGTGTAGGAGAAGGCTATGGGGTTTATTTTGTGGGAGGCATAAGTGTTTTAGGGAGGTATAAGTGTGGAGGGAGTTGGGATTTGGGTTTCACCTTACAACGAAATGGATTTCATTTCTTTACTCATTATGGGGTGCCATAAGAGGTTAAGAGGCATAAGGAAATGTGAGGAATAAGGGGTACTTGGGGGAGGCATACGGGTATGTCAGAGATTTGAAATGATATGTATTTCGGTGGTTTGTTCTCAAGTGGTGATACCCATTTCCCCTTCGGAGGCATAAGTAGCATCCACCATAGTTTCTTGCTCCTTTAGATTGCATGATGAAGCTCGAGTTTTGTTTGTTATGTCTTAAAGTGGTTGCAAACTGTTGTTTTTTTGAAATTGTATTTTAAATTTGAAAAGTGCGTGTGAAAGATTTCCTTTGTGATGTGGAAGCTTGTTGTTGCCATGAGTTGAGCTGCATTTCTTATTACAATTTGGTTGGGGCTCGGGGGCCAATGAAGAAGGATGACTTCTCCTTTCATTGGATGTCTTGGTTGGGTGGAGAACATTTCCTTTCCCTTTCCCTTTTTGTGATCAAATTAGAGAATGATGGATTTGCATGTTGTTGTTTTGGAGTAAGGGAAAAGATAGTTTTTGACAATCCCTTGTGAGAATTTGATTTGTAAAGGTTTCTCCCACTTGAAGTGGATGAAAATGTAATATTTTTTTGTGATGGAAAGATGTCTTTGTATCGGCTATGAAGTTGTAATTTGAAATGTGAAAGAGGTGTATTTTGTTTTCTGTTTTTGAATGTATGAGAAGGAAATTATATTTTGTATGTTGTATTTCAAGGAATGAAAGAGAAAGTTGTATTATTTTTCCACAAATGGAGTTACTACTGTTTAAAATCATGTTGAAATATGTTGAGGAAACTTCAGTTTGAAAGAAAGAAATATGTATGAAGAAAATACATTACTTTGTTTTGTTGAAATGAACAATTTGAAAATTAGAAGTTGCATCCTTATTGTATATTTTTATTGAAGAAAAGATAACTATTTAAAACTAGAATGGAGTGAATTTAATATTTTTATAGTATGGCAAAAGAAATAGATTAATCTCTGTTTGTGAGATGTATAAACTTCATTTTTATTTCACTGTAAACTTTGCACAGTTTTATTAAAAATGTACAAAATGACCTTGTAACCTTGGAAACTAAACTAAAATGATTGAATTGATATTACATGATTCAAAAGACCCCAAAAAATCTAAACCACTTAAGAAATTGTTAAAGAAACCTTCAAATTGAACAAAGGCAAAACTACAGTCATTTTCCTGCTAAAGGATGGAAATTTTGAATTGATCTTCAATCTAACAATTGACACTTGCAATCCAATCCTAAATTACTCTAAGAGAAACTCTCCATGTCTGTTTGGCATGTTGGGAAAGGAAGGAGTTCAAATTGAATAAATTTTTTTAATTCAGGTGTTACCTGTTTTCATTAAATTCTTAAGGTCTCTATGCAAAGAGGACATTGAGAGATTTTAGAAAAGTCCTTGTTTGTCAAAAATGGATGTCCCTAGAAAATGTTATGGCCTTCTAAAGTTCACGAGATAAGACAGATCTTCATCCACGCATGCCCTTGCATACCTTTGCATTCCCAATGC
Organism: Taxus wallichiana var. yunnanensis; assembly: GCA_018340775.1. NCBI lineage: Eukaryota > Viridiplantae > Streptophyta > Pinopsida > Cupressales > Taxaceae > Taxus > Taxus wallichiana. Next base: position 421,287,135 of record CM031244.1, on the reverse strand, counting down.
CTCTTCTATGTGCCCTTGCATGCCCTTGCAAGCCCTTGTGTGCCCTTTCCCGCTTTGCACTCCCATGTCCGTCTTGCGCACCCGGTAGAGAATGAGTCTCTCCCTCACCCATTTTGTGTGCCTAAGATAGAATGAGTCTCTCTCGTGCCCATCTTGAATGCTTGAGATAGAACGAGTCTCTTCCGCACCTTTCCTTGTGCGCCGTGGAGAAAAAAGTTTCTCCCGCACCTCTCTCTCATGCCCGAGGAAATTTCTTACGCACCCTCGCGAGAAAGATAATCTATCTGCACTAAGGATAAGTTTCTATCTCTTAATGTTTTGTAGGATGTTTCGTAATCCGATGTAATGGAATCTGGAATTTTGTTGGGAATGTTGTAATAAAAAAGAATATTCCTTATCTTTTTCAAACTAAACCTAGGTTTTTCTTAGTCTCGAGTGGGTTGTTTAAGCTGGTGTTACAAATACACCAGGAAAATTGAATTAAAATTGATGATGAAATAGTTATTGATGAAATTGTAAGTGATATTGTTGATTGTATGGATATTGTTGTGATTCATATATATATAGATAATTTTGAAACTATATTTATATTCATTTGGATGTTCTGATATGGCCATGAGGTGAAGGAGGTATGTGTGTTTTACAGGTTAAAATATCACAACAAACATTGGGGATTGGAGACCAACCACATTGGAATTCTAGATGAATTCAACAAGGTCACCATGGCAACTTGTATTTGTTTGTGTGTGTTTGATTTTGTTAGGGATTCCCATGGGGGGGATCACCTTTGAAATGTGACCAAGGGATTTTATGTATTTTTTTCTTTTATTTTGTTCCTTTGTTAATGTTTGCATGTATTTATTTTGTGATGCATTACCCCTTTCTTTATTTATTAAATGTTGTATTAATATTGTGGGTAAGCATGTTGTTAATAAATTAAATAAAATATGTCATGAGAAAGTAATTAATAGAGTTGTTGGCCTTGATTTAAAGTGTTGTAAAAGACGTGTAAGTGATGTGTAAGTTAACTTTTGAGTGTGAAACACTCCACCTTCTCGGAAATTAAAATTTTTCCTTGGAGGCTTGTGGGACAAGTTAAACTTGTCCCATACCTCTTAAATTTAATTACAAACCATACATTTGGTTGGAGAGTTGATATTAGACTTTTATAATGCTTTTTGAGAAGTCAAATTGTAGGTTTTAATTGCACTTTTTTACATGATTTAATTTTAGTCCTTATGGGGTGTGGGCTTTTTTGAGTGTGTAAGTAAAGCTGTCATATTATTAACTCACCTATTTATTATGCATTAGAGAATGAAGTTGAATTTGGGGGTTGGAATTGAGGATGTATGATGTTACACCCTACATGGACCCACCTCATTCTCTTCCCTTCCCTCTTCTATTAAATTTGAATTCCTTGCCTTGTTTTGGGTTTCTTCATTTTGGAGACATCATTCTTGGGAGAATTCCTTGTTGTTTTGGGAGCTCTTGCTTTGGAGAAGTTTTTGGAATATTGTTGCATGCTTGTGCTTGGCTGATTTGGGCTGCTTGCATTGGGATAAAGCTTGTTGTTTTGGAACTTGGAACAACTCCATCATGGAGAGGTAGGAGCTTGGCTCTTGAAATGCTCTTCTTTTATGAATGTTTTGGCATGTTTGTGGGCTGTTGGTTAGATGGCCTAGGGATGGTGTAGGAGAAGACTATGGGGAATTTTGTGGGAGGCATAAATGTTTTGGGGAGGTATAAGTGTGGAGGGAGTTGGGATTTGGGTTCCACCTTACAAAGAAATAGTTTGCATTTCTTTACTCGTTATAGGGTGCCATAAGAGGTGGGAGGCATAAGGAAATGTGAGGAATAAGGGGTACTTGGGGGAGGCATAAGGGCATGTCAGGGATTTGAAATGATATATATTTTGGTGGTTTTTTCTCAAGTTGTGATACCATTTCACCTTTTTGGAGGCATAAGTAGATTCCCCCATATTTTCTTGTTCTTTGGCTTGCATGATGAAGCTTGAGTGTTTTTTTTTTTTTTTTTGTGGTGGCAAACCGCAGGTTTTTTTGGGACTGTGTTTTGAATGAGAAATCTATCTTTGTGTTGTGGAATCCTATTGTTGTCATGTGTTGATAAACATTTCTAATTGCAATATGGTTAGGGCTCGGGGGCCAATGAAGAAGGATGACTTCTCCTTTTCATTGGATGTCTTGATTGGGTGGAGAGCGTTTCCTTTCCCCCTGTTCTATTGTGATAAAATTCAAATAAAGAAAAATGGAGGATATTCATGTTTTTGTTCTGGAGAAGAGGAAAAAAGGAAATTTTGAAGTCCTTGTTCAGATTATTACTTATTGTAACCCTTCCCACTTTGAAGTGGATGAAATTTTACATTATCTATGATGGAAAGATGGTATGTATGGGCTATGAAAGCTGTAAATTGAATTGTGAAAGAGATATACTCTGATCTCTATTTTTGAATAAATGTGGAAGAAATTGTTTTCTGTATATTGTAATTGAGAAAGAATACCAAGTTATGATAATCCCTTGTGAAACTACTTATGTAAACCATGTCCCCACTTGATGTGGATGACAATTAGTACACATTTTGTGTTGAAGAGTTACTATGTTTTGGAAATAAAATCCCTTTTGAATGTGAAAGAAATTTACTCTATATTCTGTTTGTAAGAAGGAATGTAATGAGAAAGAGTTGTGAATGTAAAGTTGTATTTGATCTATATAAATAGAAGTGGTTACTTTGTTCAAATGATATTGCTTTCATTGGAAATCTGATTGTTGAATGTAATTTGAAATCTCTGTTGGAAAGATGAAAAAAGTGAATACATATGAAGAAATGTCATAATGCTCTATTCTTTAGAAATGAAAGTTTTGAAAGTCAGAATTGTAATTTGGCATTTGAATATGTTGATTCAAATCAACTTAATGAGTTAGATTGGATTCAGAATGATTTCTAATACTTAGAAGATGATAAATGGAAAATAGATCCTTTCGAATTAGATCTCTGTTAGATGTTTTCAAAACTGGAAAATGTTTTATCAAAATGCACAGATCAACCTTGCAACATCAAAAATACAAAATGAAATATCAAATTTTATTTGTAAGGTCGAAACGACCCAAACATACCAAAATACTTATGAAAATTTTATCAAACCTTTCAAATCGAGCAAAGGCAAAATTATAGACTTCTTGCTGTATAAAATTGATAAATTTCAAATGCAAATCAATCAAGTAAACTTAACCTTACAATCTATACTAAAATCTTCCAATAAAATCCTCCATGCCTGTTTGGCAAGTGGAAAAATAATTAATGACAAATTTGAACAAAATTGATAAGTTAAAAATACCAGTTCACTTTCTAAGTGACAGAAAGACATTTTATCAAAATTTACACTTTAAACTTTATTAAAATCAAATTCCTAAAATTTATGTGTAAAAGGACATCGAGATCTTTCCAGAAAGTCCTTGATTGCCAAAAAAAAAGATCCCAATCAAAAGTTATGGCCTTCTGAAGTTTTTACTTCATTTTGGGCTCAAAATAATCTAATTGGAAAATTTTAAATGAATGAAATTTTCCTTGGAGGACCCGTGAGGCCTGAATTTTCCCTTAGTGACTTTTTGGGAAAAAAATGCCAAAGGCATGAATTTCCCCACCGCTCTGCTGACCCGCAAGCCTTTCTTTTGGCAAATATCGCCTAAGTTAAAAAGAAATTTTTGGGAAAATTTTCCTAATTTTTCCCGCCGCTCCGCCTACCCGCAGCTAATCACATGCTGCTATGTGTGGCCTCACGAGGCAACAACAGAGGTACAAAACCCATTTAAACCTTAGTGTTTTCAAAATTAAAATTTGGAAAATTTTATAAGTTTTCTCCGCGGCCCCCGACCAGCAACTTGATCAGTCTACCACATGGCATCACAAGGCGTCGGCGGAGGAGCGGATCCCTTAAAAACTTAGCACTTCAAAAATTTTCTTTGGGAAAAATTTCTAAGTTCTCCGACCGCCCGCCAACCCATGACCAATGGATGACTGACACACACGGTGCTTTTGGCGTCGGCGGAGGCACGGATCATTTTTATCCCTTAGCACGTTTTTGACAAAATGGAGAAAAGTCTAAAAATTCTTCGGGGGCCCGACTTTTTGCCAGAGTTGGGATATGCTGACATGTGTCCTTTTGGGCTCGAGGGCGCACGGGGGCAAATTGCTCTTTTTTCCTAAAAGGGAAAAAGTGCTAATGTTCTCCCCGCTCCATCGGTCTGCATTCCTCATCTAAGTAAAATTTCTCTCTAAAGTCCGCAGACCCGAGTTGGGGAATATTTTCTCCCCTAGCCCGCAGACCCGCTTCTTGGGAAGATTTTCCTCCCAAGGTCCGCCGGCCCATAACTTGAGAAATATGAGGAGTCAGGAGGACTTCTTTATATCACTGGAAAGGTGAGGAAATTTCCTATCTAATGGGAATTTTTTTAGGAAGTTTTAATTACATTAATTATGGGAAAAATAAAATTGAATCTTTAACCAAGTTAAGGAGTGGGTAAGTAAGAATTTACTCTGATGATTTTAAATATGTATTCTTTTCCCCCACTGTAATTAAACCTTTCTCTTGTCTTAGATCTTGTGGAATTAAATACCTTGGGTATTTAATTGTTTTGGTCCCTTAACCCTAAAATTTTAATCGGGAATATTTAGCTAAAATGTCAATGTAATCAGTGATTAAATTAATCCCTAAGGAGATTTGAGCTAGGTGTGGACTTATTACACTTGTTGCTTTATAATGTGGAATTAGTAATTATTATAATGGGAAAAGTTATCAGTTGAATTTAATTGTCCTTGAGACTTTGGTTGTTAACACTTAAAAAAATTATTCCATAATTTTGTAACTAAACCTAGGTTGTTCATGGGTCTCAAGTGGGAGATTTTAGTGGGCGTTACACTTTTAGTGGAAAATAATTATTTTACATTTCCTGTTATTGTCAAGTGTTTAGGCAATATTGCATGTATGTGAGAGAAAAACATGTAATGTTTGAAAAAATGTCTTTGACGAAAAATGTACACTATATGTGTCTAATTTGGAGTATATCACAAGTTTCTATTCTTGAGATGACATTTTTAGGGCTGTTGTACCCCATGTTTATTCTAATGGAAGATCCATGATGCTTTGAAAGGTTATTACTAAAAGAAACTATTTTATAGTTCCTCTTTGGTCTCGCACATTTTAGTTGTGAATTACATCCTACTCAAGCACTAGTTTTAGTTCATTGTTGGGTGTGTAAGTGATGTCACTCATTAGTTTGTTGTGCCTTTTTACTTTTATTAGTCATAGAGTCATAGTTTACTGCAACTTTACATATAAAATTCTCTCACAAATTGTGCCATTGAAATTGATAATCCAAGCCACAACAGAACATGAAATAAATACCTCATTGACAAGGTTAGGTTCATAATTAATTTTGCTTTAGCCATGAATACATCATCTTTATTAGTGCTTATTTGAACTAGTGTAGATGTGATAAATATAAATGTGGTGGTTATGCATGTTACACTTCGAGTTCCTATTAAGGACATGAATCTCCTCGAGAGACAAATGCTTGAATTATTTCAAGAAAATTTGAGATATATAAAGTATTTTTAATATATGAGATGAGTTTGGTAGGGACAAAATTATTGGTGTTGCGCTTTGGCATACTATTACTATAGTTGTTTGGTCAAAATTTATAAGTGTGTCCCACTTGGTGGCCAATCAATTTTTTAAAATTGATCGGTAAATAAATATTTAAAAATTCTTTAATTTTTTTTTTTTTAAATAATTTTATTTTAAATCATGTAAATTATGGATGCACTACGGTTTAGAATATTTAGTATCTTAAAAATACATGTTTAGTCATTTTGAATGTCTTTGGTAAATTTTTTACTATGGGACTTAAATTTTTGATAGTTATATGCTTTGATAGTTTTTCAACACAAAGGAATAGATCGCATGTGGACTATTCTAAGATTTTTTTGATAAATTTCACAAATGTAGAAGAAAAAATAGGATTTACTTATGACCTACATTAACAAATTTCTATCTATAGAGAAGATAAAATCATTTCAATATTTTATTCACTTATATGTCACTAATGATAGAGTGTTTTTACACAATAATAACACATTAATATTACTTTCACGGCCTATTACACAATGTAACATGTTATGTATACAAGGAAAAATGGTAGATATGACCAAATCCCCTCGAGTCTTTTGGAAGTGGGGGCTCTTATGCTCTTGGTTTTATAACTACTAATGACACCCCGATTCTATAGGGAATGGTTTATTGCGTGGAAAATCTTCCCCTACCTCCCTAATTTTGTAGGAAAACATTTAAATGAGATAGATACCTTGGCTCCTACAGTCAATAACACTATAGATGGGAGGGCATGTCACTCTTTCTGAGAAGCCTTGTAGGAAAGGAGGTCCCCAAAGCCATGGAAACTATTGTCACAAATCCTTGCATCACTATTAGGGATGATATTCTTGAATCTAAGCATTACTTCAAGGAGAATACCTTAATGTATAGATTCAGCGGATTGTGACCCAACCTAGCTATCTTACATGAATAGATCACTAAGCATTGGATCCCGCTCCTTACTTGAAGGTTAGATCTTTTTCCATGTTGTAAGTGTGCATTTATTGTTTATTTTTCTTCATAGATGATAAGGACACCATAGATAAAAATATTTGGGAATTTAAATCATGCTACCTTATCTTAAAACCTTGGTTCCCTTATGTTATCTCAACAACTAAATATTTTTCCTATAAATTGGTCTAGATAAGACTTCCCCATTTACCCCTGCAATATTGGGACCCTACTTGTCTGTTGTCCATAAAAAATGTTTTGGGTAAAACTTGAAACATTGATCCTCAAACCGCTGAGTTTACACACACAACCTATGTGAGAATTCTTGTTGAGCTTGATACTTTAAATAACCTTTCTGCTAATATTAAGCTTAATTTTCAAATGAAAACATGGAATCAACCTCTAGAATATGAAGGTTTTCCTTTCCAATATAGAACATGCTTTTCTTTAGGACATACTACCAGTAATTGTAGGATGACAAAGCATAACAATGAGAGAAATAATTATTGAAAAAATGCCCTCCTAGAACATTTGGTCTTTTATAATAAGGAAGACCTTGATTAAAATATGGAGTTGGAGGAATTAGCTAAATTGGTCGTAGAAAATCCACACAAAGAAATTCCGGATGATGCAAACAAGGGGAAACTAAGTGGTGAAATTAACATGATTTTTTTGTACTAAATTATGGTAAAATGGCTAAGGAAAATTTCCCTCCTCACTTTCCTCTAAAAAAAATATATGTGTTGATTGAATAACTTGAAGTTATTCTTCATGTTGATGAGGTTTCAGAAAGGTGGAAAATAGTACACAATAAGAAAAAATCCATGCAAAAGAAAGACATTTCTCTAGCTAGTTGTCTCTTTCATTGTTGCGCATCAATTTATTTATTTTTTGGTGTGTAAATATATATATCTAGGGTTTGAAGACTTTTTTATTGTGTAGGGAACCCAATCAAAAAACCTTTATCCTTAATAAAAAAGATAAAATTAAGGGGAAAAAAATTATATAAAGGAAAACAAGTTATGTTAATCTATAACCTATGGGTTGGGGCTTGTCAATGGGGCATTGGGATAGTCCATGAAATAATCTACAATAATCAAATAAAACCTCCCAACTTATATTTTGTTGTTAATTATTGATTTCACAAATTACATGTGTGGTGGGATCTGTAGACATCAGAATTAGGTGACCATGTTTCCTACATGTGCATACATACCCTACGTCACCCCTTCACAAACCCACGTGATCATTTTCATCATTATATTAACTTACATTTACCATTTCACCACCGATACCCACCTGCAACCATAAAAAAAAATTAAATTAGTAGAAAAGAAAAGAAAACAAGGGAAAATAACTTAACAAACCCTCCAAAGAACTCAAAACATCCCTAAATGTATTATAAAAGTGAAAAATTTGTATAAAATAAAATGGTTAAAACTAAATCCAACTAACTTGTTCTGAAATTCGTCCTATTAGTGCGGATCGGTGGTGATATTTTGAAATGGAATCAATTCAATCAATAAAAATTCTCATGCCATTTCCAAAGGATTTGGAATTCATTCTCAATCATGTAGCCTTGACCTTAATCTTATCAAATCCAAAATATCCAATTTTGTGCGTGGATTAAATATGAACTAACCCAGGACAACTATTGTATCAAAATTCCTATGGAGAAATATATCTGCACATCTAGTCAATTAACATGATTTTCCTCTCATTGATGGAAGTCTTTATTATTTGGAACAACTACCTTCCATGATCAAATTCAATCTTATCAATAATTGTTTTTATCATTCAAAACAATACTTTATTTTCCATTGAGAATTATAGAATTTCCAATTCTTGTTTAATCGGGCTTGTTCTAACAATGATCAAAATTGATCACCTAGATCCACACTGATCTACGGGATCAACATTAATCCATTTTGAAAGTATCCTATTTTACATCTATTGTCATGCATATGTGTAGCTTGAAAATTTCAAACTTTCAAGAATGACAACTAGTCCCAAATGCAAAACATTTCTCCCAAGTCTTCTAAACCCCTCTCTGATTCGGTCCTCCTTACGTGACATGCCCATCCTAACATTTTATGTCCTCCCATGTTTTTGAATAATCTTTTTAGGTGTTTGAAATGAGATAAGAAGGGTCATTTACATCATACCATGAAGTGTTTCAAATGTCTAGTTTCCTAGTAAGCCTAAAAATGATAATTATGACCATTTTAGGATTGGTGTCCATCATATTAGAAGGATTTGAAATTTCACACTCATCTGGAGGTGGTAATGAAGAGATATGAATATTTTGGAATTGATTTACGAAAATTTAGGACTTTTTTTGAGGTTTTGGGACAAACAGTGCAACATTGGGTTTTTCAGGTGTAAGGAGTGTGGAGTCAAAATTAGAACCTAGTCTTCTACATGTGATTTTGGTAGCTGCATAATAATCTTGGAAAAACTAAAGTACTAATCATAAATCTATAGGAATCCTCTACATTATGAAATCATAAAATTTCACAAGGCATATGGACTTCTCAAGGAAGCTTGATTTTCACAGACATACCCCGATGCCTCGAATAAAAAAGGAAATGTTTTTGGAGAATTAGGAAGAATAAGGTCATAAAACCCATCCCATTGTTATTAAAATTTTATTAGGAGTTTAAATCATATAAATCTTTGAAAGAAAACACCACATGGATCTCTGGGAAATGTGTTTTCAATTTTACATAGTCATTTTCAAGTTAGTTAGTTCAAGGCGTGGTTTTCTTTTCCCATGTCTCTCGTGTATACTTGTTGTCCCTCTTATCCCTAGTTTAGAGGGGAAATATGGGATGGTAAAATTTTTACCCTCCCCTTCCTTACCTTATTTTTGATGTTTTAGTCTTTGGTGGAATTTATTTTCCCTCTGGTCCCTCTTGTCCATCTCATCCCATGACAAAGGGGATAGATGAGAAAAAAGGGACAAGAAAATGAACCCTACTCTTCATCCCCTCTTCATAATTATTCATGTGACCAAAATTTTATCTACAAGCAATTGAAACCCTAGATTGAAAACCTAAGTGTTGCTTTATTACATCCGTTTATACAACAACATTGTAAGGATGCTATGAAACTAAAAATAATTTCCGTGAACCTTATTTATTCACATGAAATTCAAGGTGAAAACCATTTTTTATGATATGAAACCTCCAATTACATACAAACATAGCCATAATGTTGTTAAAATTATTCCAAGGCATCCATGACTACAAGAAATGATGTTTTCTCGTTCTTAGCAAACTAGAAAATTGATTATACCAAGGGTTTCAACTGATTTTTCACTTTTCAAGCATCCTTGACAATCACTACAACTCAAATAATCCATTAATATCTTCCATAGTATCTTCATACCTAAAATAATTTCCTAGAAATTTAATGTTTTAATTTCCAAGAGTTTGAGCAAGCAGAGCATAACGAAACTTTGGGCGTGACATCACAACGACGAGTCGAATTTGAAAATATGTTTGATGAAAACCTAGGCCAGAATGACCACTTAATAAAAATATAATTATCCATTCTCATTCACATACTAAAAATTTTAATTCATTAAAATTTAATCTCTTATCATTGAGCTCATTTGGAAAATGTGCAAAATAGCAAGCGGGACCAAATTGGCAATTTTACCAAAAAATCAATTTATTTTTTCCAAAAATAGAAACTTGATAAAAGGTTAAAACATAATCAAAAGATATTATTTGAGTATGTAAGGATTTTAAGAGGATAAAATTTTTAAAAATAAGTTATATGTCCTAAAATAGTAGGTCTTGGTCCCACCTGCTAAAAATAGAAAGTCTTAGTTTTTGATACAAAAAGTTACAGTTGGATCTGATTTCACTCATGTTGGTGATTTTTGACATCCTCATAGGATTTTAGGGTGGTTTCATAGCTTAAAAATATAAATTCACTCTTCATAGAGATCTTGAAGCATCACTCTAGCCACAATTGTGTCAAAGAGCAAGAAAGAATATAACATGGCGCAATAGGTGAAAAAAAGAGACAATCTACAGTTGGAAAGGATTCAAAAAGATAAAAAAATATACATTATAACTAAATCTAAAGAGGTCATCATAACTCATTGGTTAATTTTTATCCACCATCATCTCTTTGGTGAGCCATATGAGTTGAGATAGGAGAGTTTTCGGGGTGAGATAAGTTACTAAGGTTAGTACAATGATCTAGTCAAGAGCTTACCCTTTCCTATACAAACATCAAATAATATGATCAGTCCTCCAAATGTTAAACATTGAAGGTAGGATATATCAAGCTTATGTTTTCAAAAGTGAAGGTAATGAACAAAAGCACAAAGTGATCCCATATTCTAGGAGATATCATAAGAAAGAAAATTATAATTAAGATATCATAGATCATCATGAGTCAAATAAAGGTGATACATGATATCCTACCTCCCTTTAATAGTATAAAGGTATGTATTCCTTAATGGAACAACTTTCCCACAATGATGAAGAAGTGATTCCCCAACAAGATCTTAAAAGTTCTCTAGAAAGCATAATCATGTCAACTGATGAAGATCTATTTCCATGGAAACAAGAAATGATCTAAAGGGAGCCAAGAAAAATGTAGAAATATATCATACCTAACCTTGGAGCTATGTCAAGAACAGTAAAATCCAAGTCAAGGAATAAGCTCAAGATAACTTCCCTCATCTTCAGTGGCACCTCAGGTAACTAGTATGTGTAAGTTACAAGGCCTAAGAATGAAAATCCTATTAAGGATATGACTCCATCAGATTATGAGCTGATCTGCAATCCATTAGGTCAAGTTTTAAATGAGGGACATTATCATATGTTTAATGAATTCTCTTCCCACATCGTTTATTGAAATGAAGAGTATAAGAGAAAACTTGATCAATTGGAAGAATATGTAAAAAAATTTAGTGCTCATATTTAACCTCTCATAGAGCTTGATTCAACATCATCTTTTCCTATAGAATACATTTTTTGGATCAATAATATTGATCCTGAGGTGATCAAGAAAGAACAAGGTTACATGATGCAATGAAAGTCTAATGAGAGGTGGATTGAGAAAATCATCGAGAGAGGTAAGACTATGTTTGTAGAGGTTATCTCTATGTTAAAATTCATTCTTTCCATCTTATTAGAAACAAAGCAAGTGAGGAAGGATATTGTGAAATAGAATCTCCCCTAGGATGAGGTGTTTCAACTTGTGTCCGAGATGATATCCTTTGACCCTCATATGCTTGTGAGTAATAATGTGTTTGCATTAGTACTCAGAACTTGTCTATGGTTTGGGTCCACATCATTGATGAAATATACAATATGATAGTAGATGCCATCTCTAAAATTTACTATACTGAACAACATGCGTTGGACATTTTGAATGAAGCCTACAAATGTGTTCATAAAATTGAGTTTCCTCCACTCACAGTGAATTCATCATCGGAATAAATCATTGTTTCCTTCTGGTAGTTGGTCAAGAAAGAATCAGGATACTCTATCTCCTCCAATGAAGATACCTTAGATTCCCTGGCTTACATCAGAATATCCATTTTGGAAATTTTAAAAAATCGAAAAATATGTCTTAGTCAATGTAAGAAGATCAATGAGGTTCCCAGAGCATGGATCAAGGTTTTAATATGTGTTTCCATTCTAGTGGAGGAGAATTTGACATCTATAGTAGCTCGACTCAGAAATTATTTCAAAGGACAAGATCCTGTTCTAGAAACTCTTCATCAGGAATCATGAATTAGAAATTTCTTCATTAGAATAATATTATTCATTAGGTATGTCGATTCCTTCCTTCTTCTATCCTTCTCCCTCCTTCTCCTTTCACTCTTCTAATTCTTCATTGTATGTAACCATGGTAATTTTTCTCATTCAATTAAGTGACTTTCTAAAGTTGAATTATAAAATTCACTTTTATTAATAAAAATGGAAATTATTTCTCATTTCCTTGGAAGATGTAAAGTCACAAGATGAATGAGAACATGAAGAGTCATGTGAAGGATAGGTGCGAGAGAAATTCACAATGCTATAAATTTAAATGGCTTCTCTTTTTCAAAGGATCCTAAAAGTTTGTTTCTTGGTAGAAATTGTCGATTTTAATTTGAATTTTGAGCTTTTCATCGTGAACCCAAGATACAAAAGCTACATTTCTTCCATTTTCCTTATATTTTCCTCTATTATCTCTCTTTATTGTACATCAAAAGCAACGTGATCAAGAAGGAATTTCGCATACTTGATTGATGAATATAAGGAACTGTGTGTCTCTAGTTTTTTAGTCTCACTAATGGCTTACATTATTTCCTTCCTATAATTGAATTTTGAATCAAATCTGAGGAAATGTGTATCTCTAGTTTTTTAGTCTCAGTAATGGATTACATCATTTCCTTCCTCTAATTTAATGTTGAATTACTCAAGTTATTGTGTGTGAGATATGCTACAACCTACTCACAAAGATAACCGCATATTTCTTAATTTCTTTCTTTTATCCTAAATCATAGAAAATTCATCCCTTGTATGTCATACAATAACTTTTCTACTAATTTAATCTAAATTGAATTAAATCTAATTTCATAGTAAAATACAATAATATATTATATTCAATTGATTAATTACGAGTAAGACACAACCATTAAGCTTGAAATAATTTGAAACCCTATAAAAATTAGTGAGATAGATGACATAACTATTTTTGAGTGATCTAGAAGTGATTTGGGCTAAGGAACTACTAGGACATAATGAGAAGGAACTACTTGGGATAAGGAAATACTAAGACTCACTAGAGATTATGGAACTCATATATGTGCAAGATAGAAGTTTCGTTGAGAGGAAAGGAATAACCCATGTGATAACATCTAGTTAGATGCTCAAGTTATGATCCTTTCTAGTTTACAAGATATTTGTTTTTGATACTCTTTTATCACTCGATTTAATTCCAATGCACTAGTCATACATGAAACTTATAAAAGAGATAGTTAGTTGGACATTCCCACAAATCTAATCAAACCTAATATTTAGGATACAAATGGGGACTTAGACTGACCCCATGGTTACCCGAAGACTAATCTTACAACCAAGAATTGCACTACGAATTAGATCCCATGTATTTCTTTGTGAATGTGTGTGTAATGATGCCCTACGTTGCCCTTGTGAAAGTTACACTATAATAATGGGCTATATCGAAAACGTAATAATTATGAAAATGTGTGAGATGGAAAAAATGAACTTCCCCTTTTATGTTGTGTATGTAGTGTGATGGATCCCTTGTCTCTTGTATGGATGTGCTAGATGTATGTATTTGAAATTATCTTGTTCCTTTAATGCAAGCTTAGGTGATAGTAGATAATGCTTAGTGCTTGGGCCCTTATTTGAGAGAAATAACTAAGTATATATATGACTCCCTTGTTTGAATTTCATGATTGACAACCGAAAAGGCTGACCCAAAGTATTAAAAGATGCTAAAGAAGTAAAAGAGACTTAAAAGAGTGAAAAAATGATAGCGAGGGTTATTAGTGCCCAAGGGGATGTGAGTGCCTTAGAACTTGTGTCTTAAGTGGATGGCAATATCTGAGGGCATAAAATATAAATAATTCAAGCTTTTTTAGGGTTGTAAGATGTGTAAGACCAAAAATATGACAAGAGATAAAGTAAAAAGTCTAAAGAGTTTTCAACCACTAGTTTTATTGCTTAGGAATCATGTATACATTAGTAAGATTTAGGACCTAAAAATATACCCAAGTGCATAGATTTTTTGTATATATTTTCCACCAATTTAAGTTGTTGAGTGAATATGCAATAGTATAAAGTAGATAGAAAATGCATATCTTGTGATCCTTTATATAAGAGTATAGTTGGTAGTGTTCCTAGTAGACAAGTGAAATGTGAAATGATTATAATATGAAGTATGGAAAATAGGAAAGGTAAGTAGCCTGAAGGGGTGGAGTGTATGCATACTACCTTGTTGTTGGAGCTTGTGCTCACTTTGGTGTGAGCTATTTCTTGTTTTGTATAAGAATGAACCTCAAAAAGAAGAGTGAGAAATTGTTTAAAGTCATTTATATGAAACATTAGAGTAATTTATGTATAATTAAGTAAAAGTGTGTAAAAGTAAAAGAAAATTGTGCACCACATGTATAATAGAGTAAAGAATAGAATGTTGTCTTGTTTTTATTTAATGATTTTATTGGATTTGGATGCCTTGTTGTCGATGGTGAGGTTTTTCAGCAGTCTCATGCCAAGAGAAATTTTTTGGGTGATCTCATGCCAATAGTGATTTTTTTGGGTGATCTCATGCTAAGAGAATATTTTTGGGGAGAGAGGTGTGGGTTTTCTATCCTTCCAAAGAGCTTCCCAATAAGCACCACTACAGATGGTACATCCCTGATTTGTAATGGATTCTTCTTGTTGATCTTGTTATAACTGATTGAATGTATTATGTAACTGGAGGAAAGTACCTACTACCAGAGAACTATATTATAAATTGTTTTGAAGTGTGTTGGATTGAGAAATTGACTATTTTTTCCCCTAGAACATAAATGCATGGGGAAAAAAGTTCCCAAGGCTACAATCTTGGACTAGGCCCTAGTTTCTACTATGCTTTTTGGGTCCAACTATGATTACGCTAATTCTATACCGTTCTATTCTAATATGTAGTTACGAGATGTTAGAAGGGTGATTTTTTCACCCAATATGCCCCCTCATTTGGGGTGCATGCGACAACTATAAGAGAATTTGGTCCAAAGTAGTAGGACCATATACTAATATAAAGTGAATACCTATAGGGGTAAGGGATGTGCATGGTAGAAACAAAGGTACATGTAAAAAGAGAGGAACGATCATGTAATGTAAGACAACGTAACAAGAACGTATGAAGACAAGATGGACCAAAAAAATTAGGTTTCATACTCAATACATCACTCACAATTTCACAAGATAATTAGGCCCAAAGTACTCATAAACAAAAAGAGTTAAGAAAGACATAGGGCATAGCCCGCTAACAATAGTAAACAATAATAACTAGAGAGTGATAGATAACCATGGTTGTATTGATCATGTAAGGAAAATTCTAAACATGATGCACCCATTAGTATGTGTTAGGATAAAATATTATTCTCCTAATATTAATTATGCATAGTAAAATTATTTAATTAATTTTATTAATTAAATAATAATGGTTAATAATACAAACCATATATTTGTTATGTATTTTTATATGGTTTCTAAACCATATTTGTTTCTCATGGATGTTGTTATAGTTTTAACAGTATATTTGTATTTATTTATTTGTGCTTCCCGGATGATATTGGAAGCTTGTGTATTTTGGAATTTGGTTGCACCTGTGCAACTTAATCTCCTGTGTGTATTTGGCTGTGCAATATCTATAAATATTGCAGCCCATTCTCTGTAAGTTTGGTTGATTGATATTAATAAAACTAATCAGGCTTCCGCCCCTGTTTCTCAATCTTCATTTAGTACCAGAGCGAATTAAAGCTCCTGGCAAGGTTGGAGAAGGTTTCGAAGAAGGAGAATTCATGGAGAAGAAATTTGTAACAAAAGGAGAGCCAGTGTTGCCTCCTACAGCCTCCTAGAACCCCCTGTAATCCCACAACCTCTTGTTCAGTTCCAGGTGTTTGGAAAGTAATTTTTTTTTTTGCATTGGTGCACTCAGCACCAGGCAAGATTTGTTGCAAGTATTGAAAAAAAAAAGAAAAATATTCCCCAATAGGGGTTTTGTCTCTAAATTAAAAAAACATTTAGTCTCTGCTAGTTTTAGCAGGCTGCTATATTTGGAGGTCTTTGCATTTGTTCATCCAAGACCGAGCTTTTCAAATGCATTTGTTGTGATCGTTCCCTATATTGTTGAGCATTGGCGAGTTGAGAGAATATATTTTTGAGAAATGTGTTGAGATATAGATCGGCCTACTCAAACCAACCTGCAACACAAGAAAACAGTGGCCATCTCCATCCTCCTCCAGTCAGACCTACCTGCCACCAACGAGCCACCTACACAAAGAAATAAGCGAGCAACAATGGAAAAAAAAAAAGGTGTGAAAACTCCAAGGACCTGCGTGCAAAACAAGACAAAGAAATAAGGAAAAAGGGCGGCCAAAGGAAAATACCATAAAGATCAAAGGAGATATTAAAAAGAGGCGGAGCGGCTAAAACAAATATAAAGTTTCAGATCTGTCTTTTGAGAAAACAGAACCCTAAAATGCCTAGACTACGTGGACTCCAACTCAGCTCTTCCAAATCACATTTTTTAACAGGTCAGATCATTTTTTTATTCATTAAATATCATTTGCTTCATTTGTTTACCAAGCGCTCATAAGAGCCAAGTTGGATAGTGAAAGCGGCTTGGGAATGAGAGGTGTGGGGTTCGAATCCTGCCCCAACACACAAAAATCCGTTTTTTGAAATTTAGTGGCAGATTTGGCAGAATTACCAAATTTAGTGGAAAAATTTGAATTTAGTTATAACTAACTAAATTTAGCGGAGGAATCCCTAATTTAGGGTAAAAAAAAAAAAAATTCTCCCATTCGGCCTAGTTTTTCATTTTAGACATTTTTTTACAAAAGGAGGCCCATCTAAAAATTGCATTTTCAATTGTTTTTTTCGCAATTTTTAGAATTTTGGATCGTATTGGCCTCAGGAGGCCACCAGGGCCACGAAACAGAAATTTTTGCCTTCCATTCAAATTCTCCATTTTCTTGAATGTAAATTGTATACTGCTGTATATTGTATTAATTACTGAGTTGCCATAGTCAATCGCAAACTTTGTAAATTGCTAAAAACTAGCAAAATTGTAATAAAAAACAATAAAAAATGGTTTGTAACACTCACGAGATCCTAGATATCATTCGCAGCATTCATTATATCACGGTGCCTCTCGGGAAGCACTTACGGGTAAAGCCGTCATGACTACTACTGCACTTAATGCCTAATATAGCTGCAACAACGTTATCTGGGCATCGTCCCTTTAAATCGATGGGGAGTAATAAGGTCATAGTGCACACACTATGAACCATCCCATCCGTCTGTGAACGATTGCACGACATAAATCCGACTGAAAAATTATCCAAGTATATAGCAAAGTTACGTGTGTGTATGAGGATATTTCTTTGAGCCGGTGTTAATAATCACACAGACCCCATTAGTACTATCTTGGTACCACGTATTGAATTCTTTCACGTACGTTAATGCCTCTTTCACGTTCTTCCAGCTATATAAAAAGGGTGAGATTCTTCCACGTACCAATCGGTATATTAGAAGGGCGCGTATATAGAAAGGTTTGGTATATCGGACTGATGGTATATAGATTGGGAGACCTAATACTTGGAGTGATAAGAGCCAAACCCTGTCAGTGATCTCTGCAAAATGGACACCAATGCCCCTAAATTTTTTCTTCCAGATTCACAATTGCTCAGAGGAAGCAACTATGCTGCATGGAAGACAAAAATAAAGACACAACTTGAGTTTGAAGAGATCAGTCATTGTGAATGGTACTCGAATTTGATCACAACCTAAAAATTGAATTTGATAGTCAATCCGGCAAGAAAATGTGTTTGATTCGAGATAAATCAAGAGGCTCGAAAATAATTGCAAAAGCCTCCAATGTGGGATGCATGTTCCAACTTGATTTTGTTTATAGAGATGATCAAGCACTTGTGGCTAAAAATTCCACCTCAGCGTAGTTGTGGCATTGGAGATTTGGTCATGTTAGTTTCAAATATCTCGAAACACTTCACCGGCATAATATGGTACATGGGCTACCTTCTCTTCAGAAGGATATAGACAAGTGTCCTCACTGCCTAGTAGGAAAACAACACAGGGCTTCATTCCAAAAGAGTACTTTTCGAGCTCATGGTAAACTTGACCTGGTTCATACCGATCTTTGCAGTCCAATGTAGCCAAGTCATTCTGGGTTCCAGTACTTCATGCTTTATGTTGATGACTATTCGAGGAAAATGTGGATTTTCTATCTTTGCAAGAAAATTAAAGTGTTTGAAACCTTCAAAAAGTTCAAAGTAGCAGTTGAGAAAGAAACTAGTCGTCACATCAGAACTCTCCACTCAGATCGAGGGGGAATTCACTAGTGATGAGTTTAGAGACTACTTACAAACTCACGGGATTCGTCGACAAATGCCTCCTCCACGCACACCGCAGAAAAATGGTGTTGTTCAGAGAAGAAATCGTATTATCATGGAAATGGTGTAATGCATGATCGATGATTCCAGACTTGCAAAGACATTTTGGGCAGAAGCAATAAAAATAACAGTTTATTTGTTGAATAGAGCACCCACAACTGCTCTTGATGGAATTACACCATAAGAAGCATGGTCAAAAAGGAAACCATCCATTGCACACCTCAGAGTATTCGGGTGTAAAGCAAGCATGCACATACCCAAACAAAACAGAAAGAAATTGGACATGAAGTCACAAAAACTCATCTTCATTGGGTACAGTGAAGAGACTCTTGGGTATAGATTGATGGATCCTAAGACCAAAAAAGTCTACACTAGCAGAGATGTTGAGTTTTTTGACAAGAAGGAAGCAGAGACTCCTCCTCCGAACTTGCAAGATGTAGATTTTTCACCTATTGTAAAAATTGAAGCTAATGTTCCCTCAGAAGATGAAAGTGATGATGGGGATGATAGTGTTGATCAAATAGAACCACAACCCATGGGAATAGTTCAACGTATGCCTAAAATGTGTACAAGTACATTACAAGATGCAAGATTGGATGCTCCACCGGATACATCCACCCCTGGACCACGGACTCGCAGTAAAGCAAGAGAAGAAGTTAACTTTGCTTTGATGAGTAGAGTTATTGAATCAAATGAGCCCTCTACAGTCCAAGAAGCCCTACAGTCAAAATATTGGAAAGATGCCATGGATTCTAAATATCAATCAGTGATGAAGAATAACACTTGGCAGCTTGTCGATCTTCCACCAGGAAAAAAACCCATTGGAAGTAGATGTATATTCAAAACTAAGTACAAAGCAGATGGGACAGTGGACAAGTACAAAGAAAGAATTGTAGCAAAGGGGTATGCACAAAAATGAGGCATTGACTATGAGGAGACATTTTCTCCCACAGCTAAGATCAAAACGATCAGGATGATCTTTGCTCTAGTTGCTCAGTTTGGATGGAAAGTTCACCAAATAGATGTAAAAAGTGCCTTCCTAAATGAAGATTTACAAGAAGAAGTCTACATGACTCAACTTGAGGGATATGTTGTACCTGGTCAAGAAACAAAGGTATGCAGACTCAGGAAATCTCTGTATGGCCTCAAATAGGCACCCCAGGCATGGTACATCAAGATTGATGAGCATCTTGTACAACATGGATTTGTTATAAATCCATACGATCCCAATCTCTACCTCAAAAAGCAAGGGGGATATGGTGATTTTTATTGTCTATGTCGATGATCTAGTCATCACTGGCAGTTCAATGAGGATGATTGATGCAATGAAGAAATATCTTAATCGATCGTTCGACATGACCGATCTCGGGCTGATGCACTATTGTCTTGGATTCGAAGTGTGGCAAAAATAGAATCATATTTTTATTTCTCAGATGAAATATACCAAGACTATGCTCAAGAAATTTAGGATGATGGATTGCACACCAATTGCTACACCCATGGAGAATAGATTATAGTTATCTCATTCAGATCCATCTCCTGAGGTAAGTGCCACTCTTTATCGGTAGCTGATTGGGAGTCTCATTTACCTAACCTACACTAGACCAGATATCAGCTTTGCAGTGAGCTATCTATCCAGGTTCATGCAGGAACCCAAAGTTTGTCATTGGAAAGAAGCAAAGCACATTTTGAGATATCTTAAAGGATTAGAGGATCTTGGTCTAGAATACAAGAAGAACGAAAAATTCTTCTTGACTGGATATTTGGATTTAGATCATGCAGGTAACATTGATGACAGAAAATCCACTTCTAGGATTTTTATTCTTTATGGGATCTAGACCAATATCATGGGGAAGTAAGAAACAACAGTTTGTTTCTCACTCTTCCATAGAAGCCAAGTATCGTTCTCGCAAGAGAAACCGTCTGCGTGAAGCGATTTGGCTATGTTGCATCTTGGAAGGACTTGGAATACCTCGGACAAACCGACCACCATGTATGTTGACAATGAAGGTGTACTCAAACTTGTTCGCAATCCAGTTTTCCCGAGAGAACAAAGTACATTGAGATTTAAGTTCATTTCATACACGAACATGTGTTGAAGCACAACATTCAGCTTCAATTTTTTCCAACTACTGAACAACGAGCAAATATTTTCACAAAGTCACTTGCACATGACAAGTTTGAGTTGGTCAGAAAGTTCCTCTGCTCATCTCTTTAAACAATGCACAATTAAGGGGGGGAATGTTAGGATAAAATATTATTCTCCTAATATTAATTATGCATAGTACAATTATTTAATTAATTTTATTAATTAAATAATAATGGTTAATAATACAAACTATATATTTGTTATGTATTGTTATATGGTTTTTAAACCATATTTGTTTCTCATGGATGCTGTTATAGTTTTAACAGTATATTTTTATTTATTTATTTGTGCTTCCGGATGATATTGGAAGCTTGTGTATTTTGGAATTTGGTTGCACCTATGCAACTTAATCTCCTGTGTGTATTTGGCTGTGCAATATCTATAAATATTGCAGCCCATTCTTTTTAAGTTTGGTTGATTGAGATTAAAAAAACTAATCAGGCTTTCGCCCATGTTTCTCAATCTTCGGTATGTTACGAGAGATAAGTAGTGTGACAAAGTGTGTATAAATGAGTGATAAGAAAGTAATAGTAACAAGAATAAGTAAATGATGTAACTATAGAACCTAGGATGTGTAGAGGGTGAGAGTAGGAAAGGTAGATGCCCCTAGAAGCCTTAGTGGTGCTAGTAAAGATTGGTATTGAGGATCATGCATTGTGTAAGAATCTGTAATATTCTTGCATTCACTACAGGATACCAATATGTAATGACATACTGAGTATCTAAGTAGCATAGGAAATAAAGTATATTATTTAAGTAGTATAAGTTAGAAAGAGTAAGTGATACCAATATGTGTAAATGTTTTGTGAATTTTATGGTGTGGTGTGATGTGTAGACAAGAGGGGCCACATTTCCCCTCAAAAAAATTGTATGAGATGAGCTTTCTTGAGAAATGATCCCTCAATAGTCAAGAATGAACCATAAAAAAAGAGTGTTTCATCGAGAAATGGGTGTGTTATATGTGGTTGAAAGCATATGCTAGTAAATATGTATAATGAAGCACTGAGCGTGAATTCTAGATGATGCAAGGTTCTCTTAAGAATTGGACCCTCAACAATCAAGTATGAACCGTGGAACTAGAGTACATCATTGGGTAACGAATATGTTGTATGCGCTTAAGAGTAACTACTAGGAAAGATGTATCGTAAAGCACGAAGTGTGGAGTGTATCAAAAGTAAATGATGTGAGGTTAATTTAAGAGTGTAACCTCAATAATGAAGTATGAACCATAGAATAAAATTGAGTCATCGGGTAATATGGGGAAATGAGGAGGTCGAAAATGTGGATGTCAAGACGATCTATATAGTGTGATGAGTAGGAAATAACCTATGATATGCTAAAGAAGATGAACATATGTAATTTGAAAGTTCATGTACTATAGTATGTGGAGTAGGATTATGTAATTCTTTGTACGAAACTAGAATAGGTAGAACATTGGTAAACACAAGAACTACAAAAGAATAATGTCAACATGGTAAAGGGAAAACCATATATAGTCTAATATCCGACCTAGATGAATGGGAAGTGTATAAGAAATAAGAATGTACCCATTAGGATAAAATGGAATATGTGTAGAATTATGCATGATGGAAATAATGGAAAAAGTAAGTGCAAACATAAGGATCATTATAAGAGTAAAAATATGTGTAACATACGTAATTCTAGGAGGCTCATCAATATGAATGTCAAGTAACACAGGTAGAGAAAAAATAATCATAAAAAATAATAGGTGGAATTTGGGAAGATCAGAAGAAATAAAGTAGTATGAATTAGCCCATTTGACCATAGGAAGAAAGGCTAGAAGAGCGGAATCGATTTCCCCCATTGATGTAACTAGATAATGTGAAACTATAGTAAATGAATTATTTATAGGATATTGCAAACTACAAGGATTAGGAATCATTGTAAAACCAACTTATAATGTTTGAAATTGTAATGAGGAAGGTGCAGAGAGAGATGAAATATTTGAAACACCAAACATATGATCAATAGAAGTGTATCGATAGTGAGACATAATGGAAGGAGTATCATTGGTACCAATAGAGAATTGATCATGTAAATTAGTAGCTCTAGAATGCACCCCAAGAGGAGAAGGTTGTACAATGTAGGTAATATCATTAGCATCATGTATGAGGGGAATATAATCAAGAATAGTGATATGAGGTATGAAATATATTGTAGTAGTATCCATGGAAGGTGTAACAAGGAAATTGTGTGCTATGGTAAGGGTATAGAGGCATATGCATAGTATGTAACCAAATATTTCCTAGAAGGATAGTATAAGGAGCATCATGAGGAATAAAGTTACATAAAAAATTAAGAGAGAAAGATCAAATAGTAAGGGGAAGAGATATTATGCCCAATAATTGTTTACGAGTAGACTCAAAGACATAAAAACAAAGAGTAGATGGATTGGGATGACTCAAAGAAATTCTTAATTGATGGGGAAAGGATAGACTACATATGTTAAAACTAGATCCACAATTAACTAGGACATACTTAACAATGATATTATGAATTTAAACTTGGATATACAATTGGGAAGAATTAGAATCGATGCGATGAGAAGCCATGAAATATACAATAATGGGAATGTAAGGAACAAGTTCACCAAATGATTTAATATAAATTGAATTAAATATAATTTCAGAGTAAACTACTGTAATATATGATGTTTAAGTGATTAAGTACAATTGATTTAATTTAAATATAGTTAAATCTAATTGTAAAGTAACCTTTGTAAATATTGATTTACAAGTGCTAATATAAAGTAAGGTGAAAGAAAATAATCATGTAAAGAAGAAACCTAAGAAAAGAGGATAAATAAGATGACTTAGCTGATTTATAACCTATCTAGAACTAATCTAGATTGGGAAAAGTTCTTAATGGGATCGGTAGAGTGTCACCAATACTCAATGTAAATTTTCTAACTGATGGACATAGCCGAAATGGTTTTCCACATTAGGATAAGGGAGCTTAGGAGTTGGAGACTGTTATTTTGTGCCCATGACTACATAAATGGTAAAAATCTAGGTTTTATTATGTTCCAAGAGTGTCGTAACTGTTTCTTGTTGTTCATAGTATGATTTCCATTGATACACCGTAACCTAGAAAACAAAACGTTCACCTACACAATCCCAAAAATGACATCAAATCCTTAAAAATATGTATATTGGGGATTCAAACTAACCCTAGAGGTCCCCTAGATAGTAAAATTACAACCGATCACTACACTAAATCTCAGTCTCTATGTAGTTCTTATGAGTGTGTGTAGTAATTGTGCCCTAGGAATCCCTAGTGTAAGTTACACTTGATAACAAGATAGATCTAGAATTTAGAAATTTATAACATGTGTGGATGGAATAGAATGAAATTCCCCTTCCTATGAAGTGTATGAAGATTTGATATAATCCTTGTCGCTTTAATGGGTATTAGATGAATGCCTTTCATGTTCTTTAATGCCTTTAGGCTATGAAGCTTAGGTGATGATAGTATATGATTAGTGTTTGTTCCTTCATTTTGAATACATAAACATGTATTTATATGATTCCATTTTTGAACTTTGTAATTGAAAACTCGGAACTCTAACCCATAAGTTAAAAATATGCCCAAAAGATGAAAGAGACCCACACGGGTGAGTAAGACAAAAATGGCCAGGCACCGTACGCTGTGTAAAAGTCGGAAAGCGACAAAGCGCGTGAGAATCAACAAGTAACTCTTCCACGTACCCGACCTCCCGAGGTATAGTGGATAGAATATGTAGACAAACTAATTAGGCGAATGTCTTGACACGCACTAGTGGAATTTGCAAATCTAAGGCAAAGGGCCCTTCTAGTCGATAGATCGATTAGCGAGGATGACTACTCGAAGGCTCCAATCAATATCGAGCTTAGCGTGATTCGATCTATGGGTTGCTATGTGGAAAGTGACACGGGATTGTTTCGTGTATATCCCCGATAAGGTCATATAGTGGATGATGAATACAATCGATTCTATGGACGATTTTACCTAAATTCCCTAGCTTCGTTAGCAGCTATATCTAGTAAGGACGTTGCTATCGATGGATGATAGGTGGAAGTGGGGTGGACACGAATACCAAAGACGTAGGCTAGCGTCTATATCGGATTGACCTGTGGACTCGTTGGGTCATCTGTGGATCACAACCGTAGACTCTCGGTTGTTGCGGTCCTGTTATGGTCATACGTGAGATCAAGTTCTAATCCCTAGTATCCAGTAATCGTATGCTTTCTCAGCTTCTATGTTTAGAACCAATAGTTGTGCGATCTTCTCAGAATACCTTACAGGTGTTCTCGCAACCTGGATTCTTAAGCTGGTATCTATATCTATGAGGGTGTCTCCAGCATCTGGCTGTGGAACTAGAGGATCGCACCCGAATGTTTGTTCTCTTTCGAGCCCTTCTACGGTCATGTGGATGTTTTCTAGGGTAATCTGTAGTTTGGCTGACTTGACCAAAATGCATGTGCTTGGTCGTCTTCTATGTTTAATCCTCTTAACTGTGAACTGATCAGTTGTAAATTTGT
The DNA here is from genome assembly GCA_018340775.1 of Taxus wallichiana var. yunnanensis. Classification (NCBI taxonomy): domain Eukaryota; kingdom Viridiplantae; phylum Streptophyta; class Pinopsida; order Cupressales; family Taxaceae; genus Taxus; species Taxus wallichiana. Next base: position 421,261,665 of record CM031244.1, on the reverse strand, counting down.
GGTTGTTCGGAACACTTGTATCCTGAGATTTTGGTCTATGTCAACTATTGCTGTGACTAGGTTTGGTTGAGGCACGATTGGCTCAAATATATATTCCCTGGGCTCTTGAGGTCCCGTGATTGTCATACGAAACAAAATGCAATCTAACTGTAATGAAACAAATTCTAACTAAGTGAAATAAATCTAACTACATATAACTTTTATTTTTCTATGAAATATTCTAACAATTTTAAGGAAAGCAAACTATTTTATGCGTATCTAGAAATAATAGCTAAACAGTAATTAAAAACAGACAAGATAACCGAGTGTGGTTATTTCCCTGTGCGATTTATAGAATTATTCTAAATAAAATAGTTTGTCAAATCTACCGGCAAGATTCTCGATCCTACCTCAGAAGTGAGGAGTGAATCATAGTTTCTCAGAAACTATCAATCCCCACAGCTTCCCTGGCAATATCGAGAATAGAATGAAATGAAATAAAGCGATTAACTACTCTATTTGATATGAATCTGACTAGAACTTTGAAATGTAAAACCTGGATTCCACAGAACAGTGGCGAATCCGATGGTGTATGTGATCTCGTCCCCTCAGTATGATCTTCTCATTCTTTCGTGTTCACTTGGATCCAGAAAAGCGTGTAATGCTAGCACCAATAGGAGTAGATTTTGGGACAAGGACAGCTCGAATACGAGGCCAGAATGTGAGTAGGAGGGGATAGCGCAAGAGTACAGAGCTTGGCTTATGCGATTCCTAGCGGGATTTTACTGCGAGTCATGCAACGTGAAGCGACCAGAACCTGCAACTATCCTATACGAAGAGCAAAACCTGCAACTTTAATGGCTTCCCAAGCTACTCTATTCCAAAATAAAGACACTGCTTGCACAAGTTGGATATGTGGCTTACCAACAGCTGAATAAAGCTAACCAGGCATATAATGGATTGAACTAAGAACTCCAAGACACAGTAAAAACAAATCTACAGCAAAGAGGAATTCAGAGGCAAGCTTCTAACCGGATTGGATGGAACAACAACACTTTGCTTTGCACAAAGATGGAGTGTGGCTTACTAACAATGTGAGCAATCTTGACCAAGTATGAAATAAGCTATGCTTTATCAATCCTAAGCAAGCTAACCAAAACACTAAAAATCAGAAGACTCTAACAAGGAAAAATGGTGACCAAAAGCTCCAGCTCAAATTCTTCACCCAAATTCAGACCAAAAACTCCAGACCAAAATCAGACCATTTGCATGTACACAAACCATGCATTTATAGGAATTCCAACTCTCAAAAACCAAAACCAAATTGAACTCCTAAACAATAAACAAAGGAAAAACACTGTTCCAGGGGACCAAAAACATTAATGCATGCTCAAGTCGGCAAAGAAAAGCTGGTGAAACGTGATATTTCACGCGAGTCGCGTCAAAAGAGCGTTCTGGAAAACGCGCACAGGACCGCCGCTCTGAGCAGGGCGGCGGTTACAGGACCGCCGCCCTGTTCAGGGCGGCGGTCACGAGACCGCCGCCATGCCATGCGGGGTGGCGGTTTAAATCCTTGAAGGTCAAGAGGCCAAGGAAAGAGGGAAAAAAGGGAAAACAAAGGCGCGGGGGCTAAGCGAGGCATGCGGGATGTTAACGCATACTCAGAGGGCTTTTCCGGATCCCGAACACCTTACGAGGAGACCTGTATCATCATTGGGGCACTTATTACACTTTTCTGGTGGTACAGTACCTTACAATTTTGGGTATGTACATATTGCCCCCTCGGAGAAGCGTTTTAGCCATGAAGAGGCATAAAACGGTGGGTCCGAGTATGGCAGTCCCGAAATGGGGAGTTAGAAGTTATACCTTACACGTCCGTGTGTCGAAATGACGCCATCCAAAATTCCGCTACCTGCAAAAATGAAAAGAGAACTCAAGTGCAGATAGATACAATAATTTGGAAAACAAACACTAAAATAACAGGGAAAGAGGACGTACCATTTGTGCGGGGATAGGGACTTACCTCCGTCGGCGCTCCGAACCTGCGAAAAAGCCATTTTAAAACGAAACAGAACGATATATATATGAAAGTGGGCCCATTTTCCTATTCATTTGCGCGAGTTGATTTGATTGATTTTGAGCTCTGGGACCCACGGTGACGGTTTCTTGCGTGAATAGAGTCGAAACGTCCGGAGTGAGATAGCGATCATGCCCCCACGTGCGGAACGCCACCCCGCGAGATCACAGGTTGGTTTTCTTTAATTTTGCATTTTTCCCCCTTCAAATTTGAAATGGTAAATTCTTTGCAATGGGGGTATTTTTGAAAATGCTAGGTTCAAAAGGTCCACCTAGGGGGGGCGCCTACTGGGTAGGCTTTGTTTTTAGTCAAAATGGTCAATTTTTGCATTTTTTTGGCTTTTTAGGTTTAAAAACCCGCGCGGGTTTTCGGACCGCGACCGCCGCCCTGGCCAGGGCGGCGGTTACATGACCGCCGCCCTGTTCAGGGCGGCGGTTACACGACCACCGCCCTCAAGGCGGCGGTTACAAAACCGCCCCTCTGCTCAGGGCGGCGGTTTTGCACAGAAAGCAAAAGGGACTTGCTTTTGAGTTTGTTCTTGTATTTTTATCACTTCTGTACGTTTTTATGACTCCCTCGGCATTGATTAGATACTAACTTGCTCTGTTTTGTGTGTTTTTGGGTGTATGCAGGCGAGGGAGGAGTACATTAGATGGAGTCGAGAGAGGGAGTGTGATTGGTTGCCCGGGGTGTTGGATGCCCTTTCTCAGGATGAGGAGGATACATTACAGAGGGCCGGCATATTGCGTATATCGCGCGTGCCCCATGTCACGCCATCTAGTCACATCCTTTGTGACTTATTTTCTTATTGGGATGCAGATCGGAACACTTTCCGACTACCAGGGGTCCGCGGTGAGTGGACGATTACTTTGGAGGATGTTTACCGTATCCTGGGGTCCCGATCATCGGGAGGAGGCTCACACTAGGCAGCGGTCCCGAGCACAGATTACACAGTGGGCAGGCTACATGGGGGATGCAGCTATCTCCACGGGCCGAAGAAGGGAGTGAGAGTCAGATCCATTCCTTCTTTGCCCATCCCCATATTTCGACAGGCTATCATGGGGATCCTTGCCTCGAGGCTGATCGGGGACAAGGGAGGGATACCTTATTATCTTCTTTGGGCCCCCATCATTGCACGAGATAGAGGGCATGGTCGGATATACGCACAGGGCGCGAGATATTTTGGGGGACCACTTATCACGACTTATACGGGGTGGTGGTCCGTTTACGAGGGACAGTCTTTGAGCCACCCTACTCTAGTTATGAGTTGGGTGTATGAGCGCTTCATTCCCTATGGCGAGGCGTGGAGGTGGCGAGATCCGGGGCTGTGAGGGCAGCCGGATGGTCGAGATATGTCGGTGCTTAGAGCACCTCACCAGCCAGTAGCTTCCCTCACCATAGCAGATATGGAGGCCATACCGTACCAGCTCATGGCCGGCATTTGGGGAGAGGAGGCTCTCACATTGATCTCTTGCTCCACCACAGGGCAGCTTATTGACCGTGTGGGACGGGTGGAGGTACATCCTTTCGGCAGGGTTCCTCAGCAGTTCGGCCTCCCATATGTGGGCATGCTTCCTCCAGTGGCACCAGTCTATAGATCGGTCAGGAGGCTAGAGGGGGGCCTAGAGGCCGTGGTTGGACAGTGGTCACTCCTGGTATTCCTATTGCAGCCAGGGGGATTGTTCGGGCCAGAGGGAGAGCTGGTGCGCCTCGGGCACCTTTACTTCGGATTACTGCGGGTCCTGCTCATAGTAGCGATGACCCTATAGATATTGACTCCGATTCTGAGGAGTCCACAGAGGGAGGGTCGGAGGAGCGGATGGATGATGAGCGATCTGAGTGGCATGACACTCGGGATATATTATGCGGCGAGAGAGGAGGAGCGAGTGCGAGAGAGAGAGACTCTAGTTTCGAGAGGAACCATTCTCTTAGGGCCGTGGTGGAGAGGGCGAGTCATTGCGGGACGTCATGTTGCCCCTACTACAGGAGCAGCCCCTCAGTCGGCAGCGGCATCTGCAGCGGGCGCTGGCCCTAGTGACCCATCTTGGAGGCCCGGTGACCCGAGTAAGTTATCCTCTCCTCTTTCAGTGTTAGTTTGATTTAGGACTTGTTTTAACTGCTATCTCTCCTTATATTTGTATCTTGTATTTTTAGCCTCTTGCCTAGTTTCTAATTCGTCTTTTTCTTCTTTGTTTTGCGAGAGACCATCGGCGAGTGGCGGGATCTAATCCGTAGGGTATGTCTTGATTCTCTACGATGATCCCGATGGATAGGACCCTGCGGAGCTATCTCAGTAGATGCTTGGGGAGCCTTCGGCGGCCGGTAGGCATGCGCGTCTTCGCTCTGTTTGGCATGTGGCCAGGATGGTGTCGACCCTCCGTACAGAGTTGGCAGGCTATAGGACAGCCGAGCATCTTATGAGGAGCCATTCTCGTGGCGAGACCGTGGCTGCTCCTCGAGACCCTGAGCCCTCCGTGCATTCAGAGCGCCGGCGTAGCCGGAGTCCTAGGCGAGGGCACGCACCCTCGGAGGGGTCGCGTAGGGGTTGAGAGGCGACTTGGCCCTTGTATATTTTGTATCATAGATTCTTTTGTATATCACGGGCTCTTTGAGCGTTTTGACCATGCCTAGAGCATGATGGCATTGTATATAAACATTGATTATTTATATATATGCATTGATTTTAGATCAAAACTTGTCACTCTCGTTTGTCCTTTCTATTTCCAGCTTTTTGTGTATACTACGATGTATGTTTTATATGCTTTCTAGAATGTATGCAATGGAGAACAGATGATGCAAATGCTTGCTTTCTTTTTGTGTTTCATGATGCTGATGCATGATATTGTAGATATACTGTGATCTTAAATCTTAGCTTCTGTGAGCAATTTGGATACCTCATGTTTGTTTTGGCAAAGTGATGAAAATAACCAGTATGATGAACAGATTAACTTGCCCCACTCCTAACTCCACGCAACTAGTAGGATGCGAGGGCTCATCACCAAGAGCCAAGAAGGGCGCAAGTTATGAAATATGGTGAAACGATAGTGATGAAAGATAGACGAAGCTTTGGTGGAACCAAATTGAAAACTACTGAAGCTTACTCCACACCCGAATGACTTCATAGTTTTGGGTGCAACTTGCTTTGCGGTTTATCCAGACTTAGACCCGTAGATGGCCACATAGTAGACAAAATCTGGTTTTAGGATTTTTAACTCTCTTGGAATTTTGAGCATCTGATTCATTCGTTTTTGACTCAAAGTTTGAATAGTTTGTTTATGACCTTTTAATGTTTGCATTGTCTAGAGGACCCCTTCACTTTGCCCCATGCTACTTAGTAAGAAGCGTGGGTTTATCACCGTGGGCAAGGCATAGGCGAGTAAGGGCATTTCCATCCTTTCCCAACCCTACGTCACTAGTAAGAGACCTTGAAGCTCATCACCGAAGGTTGGTAGGGCAAGGAAATGTGTAAAAATAAAATTTTCTGTTTAACCACTTTTTGACTTGTCTTTTTGAGTAAAATGTCAGTATATGCTTGTTTCCAAAGAGATGTATATATGGGATAGATGTGACACCATGAAGCTTCTAGAACAGACCATAGGCAAGACACCAATCCTAAGAAGAAATCAAAGTGAGAACAAACTTGCAGATCTTGGTATGGTTACCGTTAAGACTTCGTCATGTTTGATTTTATTTGATAAAAGATTCTGAAGTGATTGATGATATCACGAAAATGGAGAGATATGATTAGAAAGTTTTGTGCCAACAACATCATGAGTTTGTAATGGATTACTTTGAGAATAGATTCCTTGATCACAATTTGTGTAAGAACAAGTGGACAAAATGATCTAAATCTATATGAAAATGCAATGTAGATAGTTATATAGGTAGCGTTAGCTGCTTATGCATAGAAACGTTTGAGGTGGAGGGAATTGACTGTTTCGCCAAACTCCTCACCTTCTAGCGTGCATAAGAGGTATGCACCATTTCCATAGTCCTTCGTGACTCGGTATGGGCCCAACCATTTGGGCCGGAATTTCCTTCCTTCGCCGGTCTTCTTGTCGATCCGGCTGTCTAGTCTTAGAACTAGATCACCTTCGTATATATCGCGTTCATAAACCTTCTTGTTATACTGCCGGCACATTCGGTCAGCATAAGCCCTATGCCGCTGTTCAGCATCTAACCTAGTTTCATCTAGGCTTTCTAATTGGGAAAGACGTGCTTCTCTGTAAGCGTCTTCATCCAGAATCCCTTGTAGTGAAATGCGGAGGCCCGGTATTTCGACCTCAAGCGGGAGAAGCCCTTACGCCCCAAATACTAGCGAGAAAGGAGTTGCTCCTGTTGGTGTTCTTATTGAGGTTCGGTGGGCCCACAAGGCCGGATATAACTTCAAATGCCAATCTCGCTTGTTTTCTTTCACCATTTTAAGGAGAATGGCTTTCAGCGTTTTGTTTGTTGCTTCAGCCTGCCCATTGGCTTGGGGATAATACAAGGAAGCCGTATGATGGCTTATTTTAAATTTGTTGCATAGTTCACGAACTTCTTCATTCTTGAAAGAAGTTCCATTATCTGAGATAATGATTTGTGGGATCTGATACCTGTAAATGATTTGATTTAAAATGAACTTAGCGATTACGAGAACCGAGTACGCAGTAGTAAGAGGCATGGCCTCCACCCATTTAGTAAAATATTCGGTGGCCGTAATTATTATAAAATTGTGGCCGTCGTGGATGAGGAGAGAATTTCCCTATTAAGTCCGGCCCCATGTAGAAAAGGGCCATGGAGTAGCGATTGGTTGTAGAGCTTGTGCTGGCATGTGGATCTCGTGGGAGAATTCCTGGCACTTATGACACCTGCGTGCAAACTCTATCGCGTCATGTTCTAGAGTGGGCCAGAAATAGCCCATTCGATGTATTTTTCGGCGGTGGCATGGCCACCAAGTAGCCTCCACATATACCGTTGTGGGATTCATGGAGAATCCTCTTGGACTCTTCTGTGTCAACACACCTTAAGAGCATTCCATCGAATGCTTTTCGATAGAGCACCTGCTCTATAATGACATATTTGGCTACGATTATGCGTAATCGCCTTCTTTGTTGCGGTGTCACTACATCCGGGTACGTATGGTCCATGATATAATTAATGATATCAGTGTACCAAGGGCACTCAGAAATAGCAGGTCGAGTTTCGATGTAGTATACGCATTCATCTGGAAAATCCAAATCTACTAGATCGCCTCCGTCTAATGGGTTGTCAGCTAACCAATCCGCGATGATTTGTCCTTTAACTGACTTCTGATTTACAAATGTTAATTCGAACTCTCCCATTAAGGTTATAAAACGTCCAGCCTTTTTGGATAAGGAACCTTGTGTGAGAAAAGTCCGTAAATGGTCCGTCTTTACCATGACCTTTGTTTCTTGATTCAGCATGTAATGTCTTAGACGTTTAGTAGCAAAGACTATGGCAAGACATTCTCGCTCTGCTTGTGTATAGCGTGTTTCATAGTCGAGCAGTGTTCGGCTAATGAAATAAATCACACGTTCTCTCTTGTCATCGTCTTCTTGGGCCAACATACAGGCCAGCGAGACATTGGTAGCTCGTGAATATAGGATTAACGGGCGATCTAGCTTAGGTGGCATTAGCGTAGGTGGTGACAGCAAGAAACGTTTAACTGCGTTGAAAGCTTCGTTGCAGTCTTCGGTCCAATCAATGCTATAGTCTTTCTTGAGTAAATTGTTGATTGGATGAATAGCGAAGCTTAAGTCCGGGATGAATCTCGGATTGCACCTAGCTTCCCGAAATGATCTGATTCCAGATTCACTCGAAGGTGGGACCATTTCGAGGACAGCCCGAATTTTGGTTGGATCAACGTCGATCCCTCGTGACGATATGATGTAACCTAGGAGCTTTCCTCCTGTTACACCAAAGACGCATTTCTCTGGGTTTAGCGTGACTCCGTATTCTATTAGGCGTGAAAGAATGATGCGGAGTACTTCGGGATGGTCACAGCACTTTTTGGCCTTAGCCAATAAGTCGTCTACGTAGGATTCCACGATTTTATGAATTAAATCATGAAATATATAAGTCATAGCCCGTTGGTACGTAGCACCAGCATTTTTGAGACCGAAAGGCATGACAGCATAGCAATAGGTTCCCCAAGGAGTTATAAACGTGGTTTTAGCTTGATCTTGCTCGGATATTCTGATTTGATTGTATCCCGAGAATCCATCCATGAGAGACAAAAGTTCAAAACCAGCTGTTGCATCAACAATAACGTCTATGGATGGTAATGGGAAATCGTCTTTAGGACACGCTTTGTTGATGTCTCGGAAATCTATGCAAATGCGTATCTTTCCGTTCTTCTTGAGAACGGGAACGATATTAGATACCCATTGGGAGTAGTCAACTGGCTTGATAAATCCTACCTGAAGGAGTTTTATTACTTCCTCTTTTACCATGAGAGCTACTTTGGGTTTCATGGGCCTTGATTTTTGTTTAATTGGCTTTGCATCCGATCTAGTGACGAGGTTGTGTACCGCAATGTGGGGTGCGACTCCCGTCATCTCCTTGTAATTAAATGCAAACACCTTCTGATGTTCTTTGAGAACACAGTATGTATTTCCACTTCTTACGGTGTCGGCGAAGAACCTAGTTTCAATATTCTTGGTTCATCTTGTCCCCAATGTTGACATCGATTGTTTCTTCGATTAAAGAGGCGTTACCCTCTTCGAACTCGGAGTGGTCTTTGGAGGTAAATCTAAATCATCCCCATTTTCTATTGCGTATATGCTAGGTTCCCTTTGTGACGGAAGATCCGTTACGGGATTTCCGAAGTAGGAGGACGAATGTGGGATCAGGGATAAATCTAGCATGTGATAGGAGAGATGTAATGCTGCATAGGCATTTAAATAATCCAAAGTAGCCGCATCATTTCCAACATGGTCTAGGATGGTAGATTCACTTCCGCTTAAAAGAGGATTTGTCATTGTTTTTATTAATGGTTCGTCACGAATGGATACTGTGAAGTGAGTATCTTCTAGCTCATTGCTTGGAGTAAAACGTGATCTTTGAGGTTCTTTATTGAATCGGCGAGAAGATTTTTCTCTCGCGGGATCGCTTCAATGGATATGAAGTTAAACGCCTTGCTTAAATCTAATACAACGTTTTTGTAGAGTTGTAAATGTTCGGCTTTAGTTTCATATACTTCAGAAACTTGGTTTGTTACTAATTGCGAGTCTCCCAAGACTCTGATGTTATCAATACCAATCCTTCTGGCTAAGGTGAGGCCAAGAAGGAGGGCTTCGTACTCAGTGCCATTGTTTGTGCATTCAAAGTTTAACTTAAATGAGAATGGGAGGACCTTCTCCTCGGGCGAAGTAAGAATTATACCTGCCCCCGCTCCATAACGACATTTAGCTCCATCGAAATGGAGAGTCCAATATTTAGCCGGAGTGTAGATGTTGGGGCATCTGCCGCGTTTGCACACTCTACTTCTATCATACAGAGATCCTCTGCCGGTAAGGAACCAACACCTAGGGAAAATCCTATGCCTATTGAATCGAATGGTAAGAACATTGGTGAATCTTGTTCTATCAATTCAACGATTTTCGCAGTAGTCCCTAATGATATTGTTTCTTTAGTTTTACCTTTAGGGGTTGGAGTTGTTTTGGCTATGCTGGTAGTTTCAAGATCCGTTGTAGGTATCAACTTTTCCTCTGGCTTTGGGTCAGAGGGTTTATTAAGTTGGTTTGTTGGCAGCTCAAATTCTGAGTGCACCCCTGGTCTTTTCTTTAAATCAGCTAGGTGCAAATCGAAAGGTTTTGGATCGCCTTTGGCTACAAATACCTTTCCCAGATGCAAGAATCTTACTTCTTGAAATAGCGTGGAAGGGATTGCCTTCATTCGATGTATCCAAGGTCGGCCGAGGATCATATTATAGTTAGTTTCCCGATCTATAATATAAAACTCAGTCAAGATGGTTTTGGGCCCTAAGGTGACCGGCAGTATTATAGTTCCTATCGAAGTGGCTTTAAGGCTATCATAGCCTCTCAAGGTATTTCGTGTAGTGGAACAGTTTGTTTCTCCATATCCAAGTTTTTGGAGGAAAGAGAAAGGGACTATGTTAACTGACCCCATCATCAACCATTGCACGTTTTACATAGTTATTATAAACCCATACTTGTAAGTGTAAGGCTGGGTCACCTCGGCGTGCGATCTCAGCATCTGTGGGCATTTTACTTATTTCGAAGATGAATTCGACATCCTTGTCCGGCTGCCCCGGAGGGTGGATATCAAAATCTACGTGATTTACTTGTGTTTCGGGAGGTGGAGTGATGTTAATTAGATGGCCTAGACCTAATGCTTCTAAAAGAGCAGCTCTGTGAGGGGAGAGTTCTTTAGTAAGTCCAAAAATGAAATGTGTGAAAAGGTCTTTGTTAGGTCACTAATTAAATCATAGGCACCGATGGGTTTTTCAACTATTTGCTGACTCTTATCTGTCTCTGGCAGATGACTTGGGCTTGGTTGAGAGAAATACTCTCGTGTTCTTGTTATAGCTTCGATAGGTAGTTCAACATCTAATTCTACCAAACTAACTATCTTAGGTCTTGGTTGAGCTCCCAATTGTGGCGCAACTGATGGATTTAATGAAGTCGAAGCTTCATGATCATTGTTTCCCGTTATTGCACCTTTGTTTGTTCCAGTTGGATTCAGCCTATTGCTGTCATGATTTGGGAGTGGATCATTAAAGATCTTAAGGGGAGCATTCTGGGGGGAAACTGCCCCTGCGAGAGTATTTGGTGATGATGAGACGGGATCTGCCAAGAACAGGTCTATGAAGAACTGTCTTTGTTCTTCTGGCAAACGTTGCATAAATTTATTGTAGTCACGACATGTTCTAGTGTCGTGACCATGAATTTTATGGAAACCACAATAAGAATTGGGATTATAATTCCCGTTTTGTTGGTTTGGTGTGTATTGTGGCCTAAAATTCCGATCAAACTGTTGCCTATTAGGACCAAAGTTTTGGAATTGTTGTTTTTGGTTTTGACTTTGGTTTTGGTAACCAAATGAGTTTTGGCTTGGCCCTTGTATGGGATTTCGCCGTTGTTGTTGTTGTTGTTGTGATGGTTAAAATCCACTGTATTGGACCGTCGGGGTAAAGTTGTTGTTTCGTTGGTTGTTTGTTTGTGACGGAGTATTAATGACATTTACCCTCTTGGGCTGGTCGGTTACCCCATCCGTTGTTACCCCATGATTTTTGTTAAGGATTTTGGGTCCTTGATTGACATTTGTGGTAGTTGTAGTATTTTGAGTGGAGGTGATTAACCTCCGTTTGCTCCATACGTCTTACGACCACTATCTATCATCTTCTTGATCTATTCGCGAGCGCTCTCTCAAGTACTTCATCATAAGTCCTTAGTGGGAACTTCTGGACTTCTTCCTTCACTTCTCTACTGAGAGAATGAAGGAATAAATCACATAGTTCCATCTGATCCATATTTGGAGCACTTGCTGATGAATAAAGGACGGTACGCCACCTTTGGATGAAATGGGCGACAGATTCATTGTGTTCTTGTTTGATATGCAAGAATTCCCTGATTCCTGTTCTTAATAGTTTGTTCATGTCGAAGGCCTTGATGAACTCAGACACAAGTTGTTTGAATGAATGTATGGAAGCTTCAGGTATTCTATAATACCAATCGAGAGCGATGCCTTCCAAGGTTTTGGGAAATATTTTAGCAACAACTCCATCCCAAGGGAGTAATTCTCGTATGGCTGTAGCGTAAGCTTTGATATGCGCATTTGGATCTCCCTCTCCCTTGAACTTAGGCAAATCAGGGAGAGGTCTTGGAAGCATGACGCTTCGTATGGTGAAATCTAAGGGTTCCTTTAGATATTCTGAATACGTCCCTATCGCATAGCTTTCGACCATTGATGGTGTTTGGTGAGGGAGTGGTGGTGGGATAGGTTGTTGATACGGTGCAGCGTACGCGTTGGCAGGGGCATAGGGAGGTCCCTGCGTTTGAGCAAACATGCCGGAGAGGAGAACATATCTCCTTGTGGTGATTTAGAGTACATGTTTAAATAGGACGGGGTATTATCGAGGAACGGACTGTTCGACACTAGACCGGGAGGAATAGTGTTAGAGATGATAGGCCTTGTTGGCGTTTGTTGTGGATATTGAGGAGGCATGCCTAACGTGCCTACTCCCGTAAGGAGATCTACCTGACCAGAGTGGTATGGAGGATTGGAACTTCCTGTTTGTATGAACGGAGAATTTTGACTTGCTTGAGCCAGTTCTAACCCTCTCACTCTTTCTACTAACGTTGAAATGACTTCATTTGGTGAAGCCACGGTACTTTGCCTGAGCGGCGTTTGTTGTATACCTTGGTGTTGTAAAGGTACGTGATATCCTGTCATAAATTGATCACTATTTTGCCAAGTTTCTCCCAGAATATTTCCTGTATGCAGTGGCATAGAGGTATTTTCTTGAAAAGAGATTTCGGGTTGTATTTGTAATCCTCCTATAGATGGATACATTCCCCGGGAGTGTTGTTCACTCCTAGGATAACGTGTTGACTGTCCATCATCTAAGACCAGGTATGGATCTGATTGCCTACTAATTTGTGGTCTGAGTAACATTTGAGGAGATGAACCAGATTCTCCTGTAAACGTCATATTGTTGGAACCTGAAGGTTCTGTTTGTTGGGTTCGAGGGGGTTGATCTAACTCCTCAGTTTGAAAAGACGAACTATATCTGATTCTTGGGGTTTGTGTTGACAACTGATTAGTTGAATAGTTGTCACCCCATCTTGAGCGAGGTGATGATTCCCTATTACATTGGGCGTAGTATGCCTCAAGACCCAGGAGGGGTCTGCCATATGCGTCGAATCCCGACATATTCGGGGGGTATATGAATACCCGCAGAATAATGGGAAGGAGCGAAGGTGGATGAGAGAAGATGAAACTTCTCAAAGAGAAGGTGAAACAATTGTTTGTTTCACGTCGGGTTCACCAATTTTGTACGTCGGAAAAGCGACAGGCGAGCGTGAGAATCAACAAGTAACTCTTCCACGTACCCGACCTCCCGAGTCGTGCTTGAGAGCAAGCCGGTGGGGGTAGAATATGCAGAAAAACTAATTAGGCAGTCTAATGTCTTCGACACGCACTAGTGGAATTTGTGAATCTAAGGCAAAGAAGGCCCTTCTAACTTGGACTGGTGTGATAGATCGATCAGCGAGGATGACTGCTCGAAGGCTCCAATCAATATCGAGCTCTGGCGTGATTCGATCTATGGGTTGCGGAATACGTGGAAAGTGACCTGGGATTGTTTCGTGTATATCCCCTGATAAGGTCATATAGTGGATGATGAATACAATCGATTCTATGGACGATTTTCTGGCCTAGTCCAGAATTCCCTAGCTTCGTTAGCCGCTATATCTAGTAAGGACAGTTGTTCGATGATGATAGGTGGAAGTGGGGTGGACCTGAATACCAAAGTACGTAGGCTAGCGTCTATATCGGATTGACCTGTGGACTCGTTGGGCTGTGGGGTCTGTGGATCACAACCGTAGACTCTCGGTTGTTGCGGTCCTGTTATGGTCATACGTGAGATCAAGTTCTAATCCCTAGTATCCAGTAATCGTATGCTTTCTCAGCTTCTATGTTTAGAACCAATAGTTGTGCGATCTTCTCAGAATACCTTACAGGTGTTCTCGCAACCTGGATTCTTAAGCTGGTATCTATATCTATGAGGGTGTCTCCAGCGTCTGGCTGTGGAACTAGAGGATCACACCTGAATGTTTGTTCTCTTTCGAGCCCTTCTACGGTCATGTGGATGTTTTCTAGGGTAATCTGTAGTTTGGCTGACTTGACCAAAACGCATGTGCTTGGTCATCTTCTATGTTTAATCCTCTTAACTGTGAACTGATCAGTTGTAAATCTGTGGTTGTTCGGAATACTTGTATCCTGAGATTTTGGTCTATGTCAACTATTCTTTGTGACTAGGTTTGGTTGAGGCACGATTGGCTCAAATATATATTCCACAGGCTCTTGAGGTCCGTGATTGTCATACGAAACAAAATGCAATCTAACTGTAATGAAACAAATTCTAACTAAGTGAAATAAATCTAACTACATATAACTTTTATTTTTCTATGAAATATTCTAACAATTTTAAGGAAAGCAAACTATTTTATGCGTATCTAGAAATAATAGCTAAACAATAATTAAAAGCAGAACAAGATAACCGAGTGTGGTTATTTCCATGTGCGATTTATATAATTATTCTAAATAAAAAGGTTTGTCAAATCTACTGAAGATTCTCGATCCTACCTCAGAAGTGAGGAGTGAATCATAGTTTCTCAGAAACTATCAATCCCCATAGCTTCCCTGGCAATATCGAGAATAGAATGAAATGAAATAAAGCGATTAACTACTCTATTTGATATGAATCTGACTAGAACTTTGAAATGTAAAACACGGATTCCAGCGAGCAGCGATGGCGAATCCGATGGTGTATGTGATCTCGTCCCCTCAGTATGATCTTCTCGTTCTTTCGTGTTCACTTGGATCCAGAAAAGCGTGTAATGCTAGCACCGATAGGAGTAGATTTTGGGACAAGGACAACTCAGAATACAGACCGAGAATGTGAGTAGGAGAGGGATAGCGCAAGAGTACAGAGCTTGGCTTATGCGATTCCTAGCGGGATTTTACTGCGAGTCATGCAACGTGAAGCGACCAGAACCTTTGCAACTATCCTATACGAAGAGCAAAACCTGCAACTTTAATGGCTTCCCAAGCTATTCTATTCCAAAATAAAGACACTGCTTGCACAAGTTGGATATGTGGCTTACCAACAGCTGAATAAAGCTAACCAGGCATATAATGGATTGAACTAAGAACTCCAAGACACAGTAAAAACAAATCTACAGAAAAGAGGAATTCAGAGGCAAGCTTTTAACTGGATTGGATGGAACAACAAACCTTTGCACAAGATGGAGTGTGGCTTACTAACAGCTGAGCAATACTGACCAAGTATGAAATAAGCTATGCTATCAATCCTAAGTAAGCTAACCAAAACACTAAAAATCAGAAGACTCTAACAAGGAAAAATGGTGACCAAAAGCTCCAGCTCAAATTCTTCACCCAAATTCAGACCAAAAACTCCAGACCAAAATCAGACCATTTGCATGTACACAAACCATGCATTTATAGAATTCAACTCTCAAAACCAAAACCAAATTGAACTCCTAAACAATAAACAAAGGAAAAACACATTCCAGGGGACCAAAAACATTAATGCATGCTCAAGTCGGAAAAGAAAAGCTGGTGAAACGTGATATTTCACGCGAGTCGCGTCAAAAGAGCGTTCTGGAAAACGCGCATAGGACCGCCGCTCCGAGTAGGGGCGGCGGTTCTGAGACCCGCCACGCTCGGGCGGCGGTCATGAGACCGCCACGCAGGCGTGGTTTCATCACTGAAGGTCAAGAGGCCAAGGAAAGAGGGAAAAAGGGGAAAACAAAGGGCGTGGGGGCTAAGCGAGGCATGCGGGATGTTAACGCATACTCCGAGGGATTTTCCGGATCCCGAACACCTTACGAGGAGACCTGTATCATCATTGGGGCACTTGTTACACTATTCTGGCGGTACAGTACCTTACAATTTTGGGTACGTACAGCACCAATAGGGGATAGGAGTGCCTGACCGCTATTGTCCTAGATGGGAATTTGGGTTTGAAGCCATAAAAGGTAAATAATAAAATTTCTAACTCAAATCTAGGGTGTGTAACATTTAAGAGAAATTAATAACTAAAGAAATAATGCCAAAGATAGTTGTAAACCACTAGTTTTCTTGCTTAGGAATCATGTAAATCCTAATATATTTGTTAGGACCTAGAAATGTACCCAAGTGCATGATTTTATGTCTACATTTTCCCCAATTTATTTATTTGAGTGAATACTTGATAAAATAAAGTAGATAAGAGATGCATACCTTATGATCCTATAGAGATTTCCGTGAAATATGTGTCGAGTGGACAAGTGAAGCATGGAATGATGGAAATTGAAACGTGGAGACTAGGAAGCGATAGTGACCCTTCGGGGTCAAGCATATGAGTTATATTATACCTATTGTTGTGCTTGTATTTGGCGTTATAATTTGCTTCTTTTTTCGTATTTAGGATGAACTAGAAAAATATTAGTGAAAGAGTATTCAAAGTCATGTATATGAAAAATGTTAGTAAAGTTTGCAAAAGTATGTAAAATTAGTAGTAAAGGAAAGTTGTCACCTAATGTAAAAGATAGAAAAGTGTCCTATAATGCTATTAAGAGTGAATTTTTTGGAAGATCTCATGCCAACATGATTTTTTAATTGATCTCACACTAATAGAGAGTTTTTGGGTGATTTCATACCAAGTGCATGTTGATTGGGCCATCTCACACCAAAAAACAAGTGTTGGGGAGAAAGGTCTAGTGTTACTCTCCTTTCACAACTCTACCAGATAAGCACCACTATAGATGGTACATCCTGATTTGTTTCTATTGTTCTTGCTATTCTGATTATTTTGGATTAGTTCTTAATTGTACCGATAAAATGCATTTTGTGAGTGTAGGACTTTTCCTGTAAGTTTAAAAATGCTCTGAAGACTTCTCTGAATTGTGTTGATCTAAGAAGATGAATGTATTTACCCCCAAGAAATTATCACCCAGGGAAGGATATAGGCACCCAAGAAATTTTTTATGATGTTGGGTGTTGGTGTCTGTAATGTGATGAGGACCCAAGTTAGATTTTAGGTCATTATCATACTATATTTCTATATTGTGTTATGTTAAAATTTATCTCGAGATACTATAGGGGTGATTTTTTCACACAATGCATCCCCCCTCATTTTGGGTGCATACAATGAATTTATTAGGAGTGTGCAGCCAAAAAGAGAGGATCCAATGTTGTTTTGAAGCTAATACCTATAGGGGGTGGGGGGTGTGCATGGTAAAAAACAAGGCACATGCAAACAAAGTGGCTAGGAACATGTGTTAGTAGAAAAAGTAGCAAACATGTAATACAAGATAATGTAATCAAGAAAGTGTGCAAACAGAGGAGACTTTGAAAATTGGGCTGCATACATGGGACATTGCTCACAATGTCACAAGATTATTAGGGCCAAAAGGGCCAAAAGAATAAAATAAGCATACAAGAAATAAGGCATAACCATAGCATACAATTGAAAACAATATCAAGTAAAATGTATCAGATAACCATGTTGGCATATAGTCCTGTAACGTAAATGCTACACATTAAGCACTAGTTAGCATTGTAGAAAGTTGAAAAGTATGTCAAAGAATGTATGTATCAATGCAAAGTAATGTGTTAGAAAGTAGAAGTAGTAAATAATGAAACAATAACAATTGTAATGTGTGAGAGTATGAAATGTACATTCCCCTAGGATCCTCGGTGGGACTGGTAAAAGGTATAGTGCCAAACATTATTATAGCATGTGAAATTATGTAATGAGTCTGCATTCTAACCTAGTGACCAAGTGAACACGCATGTGTATATGATGAATATAATGACATAGTGATTATCTGACTAGCATAGTAAGAAAAGTGCAACATGTAAGTAGTATAATAAAGAAAAAGTAAGTGTAACCAAGATATGAAAATGTAGTGGATGAGTGGAATAGAGTGGTATGTAATGTGTGAATGAAATAGGAGCATCGTGCCCATCAATAGATGTGTATGAGATGAGGTTCATCCATAAATGAACCCTCAACAATTAAGAATGAAACCTAGTAAAATTTTGTGTCATCGGTAAATGGTTTTAAAATGTGTGCTAGAAAGATAGATCATGAATCATAAAGCATGAAAAATTAATGTGCTAAGGTTCATTTGAGATTTAGACACTCAACAATTGAGTATGAACCGTGGAACTAGAGTGTGCCATAGCGTAATGATGACAGAAGGTTTATATCAAAAGGTGTGAGAATGGTAAGGAATACTAATCATGAAGTGCGGAGCATGAAATTTGTAATAGTATATGCTAGAGACAACTAATAGGGAGCTGTTGGTAAATATATGTGTTCATTGTGAAAAAGAGTAGCAAGAGTATGCATAGTGCATGTAACGATGTATACATTATATATAAAATACAGTGTACCATAAATAGATTATTCATAAATTCGGCATGAGGAGGAAATCATGTACAAAGTAGCATAAAAACATGAATAAATGTAGAAAATTCATGCACATACTTTGTAGATAATAACAAGTGTAGTTAGAAAGATTGATGTGAATTGTAAAAAAAGAGTATTTTAAAGATGTTTATGTGAATAGTATGGATAAGTAACGATGATTAGGACATGTGATTTGTGAAGGGAGGAGACTTTGATGCCCCCAAGTGTGTAAGTAATGGATATATATGTGATGAGGTTAGAAGAGATACCATGCCATGGTGGTGGATGTCGAAATGTGTCAGAAGTATTGGTATTAGGGTTAGGAGGATTAGATTTGTGTTGTTATGAAAATTTGCAAGATGAAAATTTATAATTTTCGAGCATGACAATGATACCCCTGTGTAAATTTTTGAAATTTGTACCATTTCAAGACACCCCAGGTCTACCCATCCTTAGCACTTACCTTACCCATTCATTCTAATGACCCCCTATTGGATTTTAACTCAGTCCCATAGGTGAATTAGGAAATTCAAGTGAATCCCCCAAGTGATTTTAGGACTTCTTGAAGAATTCTAATTTTTGGCGGTGTTAGGAAGGGCTACCACTGGCCTTCCTAGGACTAGTGTAACCCCCTAGAGTGGAACAAATGATAAAAATATAACATGGAGATGAATCGATGGTCTAACAACATCAAGGAAATTATATTGGAAGATTCAGGTAATATTCAAAGGTTTTGGGGCAGATTCCCCTGAAACGGGTTCTAATGCCTGGGAAATGCACAGGGCCAAAAAAGCTACTGAGCTCTGAGAAGTGATTATGGGAGAAATGGAATAATTTAAGATCTAAAAAATAAATCGTTAGAAATGGAATTTAGAGCTCTACAAGATGTTGGAATAAGATTCTTCACAAAACCTAGGTGTAATAGGTTAATATCAAGTTTTTCTCATGCTCAATAAAGGAACCAGAGAAAAAATCATATTTTTCAGGGCATAAATGGATGGATCAAGAGATGAAACGCCCACCATTAGATTTAAAAGGAATTTTTCACTCAATTTCATATAACATTTCACCTTAAAACTCATCCGGAAGCTCTAGATATCATCGTTACAATTTATCCTCAAGGTAAGCTTTCAATAGTTAGCAAATTTTTGAAGTGGAAATGGGTCACCTCTAAGAGTTTGAATAATTTTGATGTCCCTTTCATCCCTTAAGCTAAGGGAAATAGGGGACATTAAAATTATCCTAGCTCTGTTTTTCCCTCTGATCACCCATGGGACCCTCCGCATTGCTAGTTCAGCCTCAGAGCCATCGGTGTCTATTCTCACATTGCACAGATGCCCACACAGTGTCAGCTCCAGATGTGATGTGCAAACTAATTTACCTTTCGTTACTTTATCCAAATGGAAATATGTGTAAATATAATGTGCCCAGTCCTAGGTATTCCTCTTGGTCCTCGTGAATATGATTTTCAGCCCTCGGGTGCTCCTCTTGGTCCTCCGTGAATATGATTTTCAGCCCTCGGTGCTTTACTCAAGCTCTCTAGCCCAAATGCTCAATCGTTGGATGATTGACAAGTTTCGCATGGAGGTGCAATGTGAAATTTGATGAAATTTTCATAATTTGAGCTAAATATATGTCGGAAACAAAAATTCTCCCTACCCCTCCTATGTGTTTTTTGAATGCTTTAAAATAAGGGCTTAGTATTTTTCCTCCATTTTAATTCCTCACAGCTTCACACCATACCAGAGCTCTGTCCATTCTTCTCTAGAGATTCAATCCACCATCATTGAACTAAACTAGCTTTGTAAAATCCATCAAACCATGAAAAGAGAAATATCTCAAAGGACAAGTTGATCAAAGGAATGAAGTACAAAAGAGAGAAACGAAGAACTCCATCGAAAACCCTCGTAGCCATGAATCGAAGAAATCAACAAAACTTACAAACTAGGGCACAGATCAAGACAAGGTGTTTTCCTATCTTAACCATTTTCGAGGCCGTGAAAACCCCAATAACAGATGTCCCATTCACAAAGCAATTTTTTTCACAAGAAAGACCTCTTCTTCTTGCACAACGAGAATAAAAATTTGATTTCTGAATCAACCAACAATTAGTTTGCAACAAAATTTGACCAATGAAATAAGAAAGAAAAACCCACATCAAAAATGAAAATTTCATTACAATATGATTTTGAAAAGGAAACCTACAATTTCTAAGATCCATTAATGGCTACATGTCCATAGCTTCTAGGTGAAAATTTTGAAGTTTTAAAATCTCATAAACTAGTGATTGAGTAATCCTAAAATTTCACGGGGGTGATATTGGGTAAAAACCCATATAGGAAAAAAATTTTCCACCATGATCCAACCACCATAAGAATACTTACTAAAAATAGCAGGCATTCTATATGGGAGACTACTATTTTGGGTAAGCATCCATATGAAGAAGTTGTGAAAGAGGCGGTGAACACAATGAAGATATTGCAAGAAAAATTCTTTGAAAGGGTCATCTCAATCAAAAATTGACACTTTCTAGAAATATTAAGTGATCCCTTGAAAGCCTACTAAAAATAGAAAAAATATCCAGAAGGGGAGTCGATCCTAGGGAGAAGAAGGGATTTGAGTTTCCATATCCTATTGAGGTTCGAAGGAGATGAATTTTCATACCTACTAAAAATAGTAAGTCATTCCAGAGGACATATTTTAAAAAGGGAGCATTCTTAGAGTTGAAAAATCAAATTAAAACTTGTAGTTGGATTTTGGAGAAGAATTCTCTTGATTACTAAAAATAGTAATTTTCCCTTCTGGAAATAGTTTATGCTGAGGAACCATAAAGTACAAGTTTTCAAGATAGAAGCCTGCACAACCTTTCACCTCTGAATATGAGATAGAAGATAGTGATGTATCCTTTATGGATTTCAATGATCTGAAGGCTCGCATGATAGCCAAGAAAAGAGGGAAGATTGAATATAAAGTATTCATAAGTGGGTTGATCATAGCCATGGGACACCTTGTGTGCATAGAAAGTAATGAGTTGGTCTTGGCCTACTCACACCGCTATAATCCTAAAATGTAGACAATTAGAACCAAAAATGGTCAAGAAATGGAAATCATTAACCTTAGAACCATCTCACTTTCTTTACAAATTCCAACATCACACAACATGGTCATCATCAAGAAGGATAAATATGTGCGCGAGTGGGAAATGATAGATGTATATGTGTAAAAAAGTGCACTATGATCATGGATGAAGACAAGGAGAAAGACCACAAGGATGCCAAAAAAACTTTCAAGATGTGAGTTTAGTGAATGTTATTCAGATGTAATTACTCTCCTCAACAATGTGGTGGGAGAAGAGAACATGAGGGACTTCCAAGATTGAATGGCCCTTTCCATCTTGATAGTGATTAAAGGAAAACAACAAATTGATTGGGGGTAGAAAAAAATTGACAATTTGAATCTTCATTTGCTCCAAGTGCCCATGACAAAGAAGCCCCACATGACTTCTTACTTGGTCTATTTTCTCACCATTTCAAGGTCATTTAAGGGATTGTCTCTCACATATAACATTGCTGCCAAGGTGCTTGCATTCGAGAAACTCCCGTAGTTGGTAATGGAAGAAAGTCACAGACACTTCACACATGTGAATGATGCATTCACGATGTACGTGGTCCAAAATTTGGAGGGTGATTTGGAGGAAAGGATGTCTCCACAAGAAACATCCTCAATAAAAATATGGCTCGTATTTCATATAATTCTCAACCTTCTCCTTATTGTGAGTTTTGAGCTACCAAACTTCCCTAAGGTTTTCTAACTACCTTAGTGACAAAATTATACTATTTGAGATCTGCAGGAAGTTTGTACATGTAAAAAATAGACTCAAGAGTAGGAAAAATAAGGTGATTTCATTTCCCATCTCTCTCGTAGTGTTCACATGTCAGAATGAAAATGATGCATCTCATCTACAAGCTACCTTCAAACATTTGACTTTGCATTCCTACACTTGAAGGCCTAATTTTGACATTTGAGGTGATCCTAACTCCTTTCATGTTCCATATTTGTAAGATGATCCAAAAATTGAAGAGTATTTTACCAACTGTGTTGATGAATTTGAATTACAAGAGAAAGATCACATGAGGATGATAGTTGATGAAATGATGAAATTCCAGTTCTCTTAGTATGAAGATATTTTACAGATGAGATAATAAAATGGATGATCCAAAATACATGGAGATCAAGACTTCCCCATTGCCTCAAGTAAATGGCATGTTTTTGAGTTAGGATACATAAAGTAATGAACTGATAATGTGGTCGAATAACAAGTAATTGGTTCTATAGAAAGAGAGCCATGGCCATTCAATCATAAGGTACCCCCACAAGTAAGAAACAAGCTTCTCAAGTAGTCATCATCAAAAGTTGTGGAAGTTACTTCAAGTTGAAGACACTCTAAAGCAAGTTCAAAACTAAAGGGAAAATAATTGGAGACCTCTTCTCATGAAAAGTCACCGAAGAGATAATGGACATAATAGGGCCTAGTTGCGATAATGCAAGAGGAAGACCTGGTTGATGAAATGCAAGAAAAAGACTCAATGGTAGAGAGACAAGGAGAAGAGCATGCAATTCAAGACCTAGTCTTTGAACTTCCACAAGAAGTCTCACCTCTTGTCGATGCTAATGCCTCTCCCATCTAAGATGTGCTTCTTTTTCTCAAGTGGGGAACGATTGGTATGCCTCTCATGGATCTTAATTTTGATGAAATGTTCTCATGGGTATAAGAGACAATAACACCTGATATGTGCACTATTCAACAAATGATAAACCTTGATTTTTAAGAAATTTCCTCATTGGATAAGGGAAGGAAAAGGAAGCTCACACACATGGCCTCATGGTTATAGAGTGGAGAAACAAGTAATCAATATATTGAAGTAGACCGAATAAAGGTGATCAAGCCCGTGGATGAAATGACACCAACTGATTATGAAATGAGCATAATCCAACTAGGGATGGCTAATCATGAATGATATTTTCATATGTATCAGCAGTCTTTTGATTGCATATGTATCAGAATAAGATTGATGAGCTAAAAGAACAATTGCAAAATATTTCTTCCTATGTGTAACACTTGGTGGATCCAAATTCCTTAAGAAATTCCCATCGAATAAGTTGCACCCATAAGCAGCTTCAATCCAAAATCTATCAAGAGGATGTTGAGCTCACGGTGCAGGGATGAGCTAATAATGAATGGATCGACACAATTTCTAAAAATGGAAATTTGATGCTCTAAGAAGTAATCAAACTCTTCACCTACATGTGTGCAACTACAAACATGACATAGATGCTTAGAGAATATCTGTTGAAAGAAAGGGATCATTGGTATCCTCTGGGTCAAGTGGTGAGTGAAATGAACAACACTAATTCTAAGGATTTGATTAACAAGATAGTTTTTTTTTTCTTTCCTTTAGAATACATTTAACGTTTATGGGAATAAACCTTAGCAATCAGATTTGAGGAAATTAATCGAGCCATTACTGAGTTGGATGAAAAATAAGAACAAGCATACAAGTTACATGTTAGTATCATCTGCCAAATTTAGAAACTTGGAGTGCATGCAATGGGAGTAGACACAATTGCTGATGATTTGATTGGACCATTCAAGGAATATGTTAAGAAAGAGGTGGGAAATCCATTATCCTTCAATAAGGATACCCTAGAGTTCTTCTTAGAGATTTGGTCCACCATTAAACTCATTGTAGAAAAACATCCTATCACAGTATGAAAAAAAAAACTTTATCAACGATTTGTCGATGGGTGGGAAAATACTTTAAGCTATGTGCGCATTCCTCATGCCAACATAGTGGAAAATGTAATGACTCGTTTCAAAAAGAATTTGAGGAAACAAACATCTTCTCAACAGGATAAGATGGAGACTAGTCCGAGAGCGAGATCAAGTCCGATGGAGCAGCTCATTCTTCTAAATGATTCTTCCTCTTTCTTCTTCTTCCTTCTATTTCTATCTCTCTCTTTCTTCTCTTCCCTCCCAACATTCTCTCTCTTCAATGTTCTAATTTTGTGTTGGGGTTTGCACTTTTTTATATTCCTTTATGTGACTTTAGAAACACGATGTAAAATTTAAGTTGCCTTATTTTTATAAAAGGGACTTAATATTTTATAGGAATATGAACAACTTGAAGTCAAAATATGGCATATGAAAATTCATTGGGAAGATGAATATTTTCTTCTCTTCTATAAATTGTAATGAACTCCTCATTTGAAGGACTTATTAGCTATTTTTGTGAATTCATGAGAGAGAGATCCTTGTGAAAAATCAAAGAGATAGAAAATTCTTCCATTCCCCCATTCTAAAATTTCCTCTATTCTCATACTATTTACAACTTTTTTTTAAACATCAATACAAGAAGGAATTTATATCCCTCTTTTGATGTGGGATTTATTGATATTTTGGGCTCATAAAATCTAATCACCTTGTTCTTTATTTACGTTCACACTTCTTAATTTTAATGCATGTGATGAAAATTATTATTGATGTATGCAAGAATTTGATTTTCTACTTACAACATTAGTCCTATTATATGACATTCTAACTCCTTTCCTAGCTCTCCTAGAAAATTCCTCTCTTGCAGGTATCCGCAAGATTTTTCTGCAGGTCAGTGGAGTGCCCCCGTTGGATCCCCATCCACAAGGCCAACCACAATAAAAATAACCATAATCATACATGAATATATGAAAGATGCACCATTTAAGTAGAGGAACTTAGACTCCAAGAACATTGGAAATAAACCCACAAATTCATTCCCCAACAAATTTTCTCGCCAATAGTTTTTGGCACCCATCATCGGCATATTTATCAAAGATCGCACCAAAAATTACCTAGAAATATATGAAAAAAAAGAAGAAAAGAAAATTTCTTGGATTTTAATGGCCACCTGAGCCTTATGTCTTCAAACCATAGTTATTCTGGGTAACCCTCCTATTGAATTACCAAAGCTATTTTCCACATTTAAGAGGATATTTCTTCAGATTTACGAGAGGCTATTTGGCATAACAGAAAAGTATCAACCACTACTTCATTGCCACAAGAATACTTGATCTTGAAGAAGAACATGCTACCGGATAAGAAATGAAAAGAAATATTCAGTCACCACAAATAAGAGTATATATTTTTAATTTGGTAGATAGAAGGTACACCTGACAACAAAGACAAGGAGGACATACCGATCCCATTTTTGAAGAGCTTTAAAGAAGAAAAAAGTTTCTTAGAAATTAGAGGTCTCCCTTTCATCCAGAAACCAGTTCCATTGGAATTCCAAGTGTCATCAATCCATTATACGTTGAGTTTGCATACATGAATGAGAATATTGAATATTTCATTGACGTATAGACCAAAGAAGAACCTAAAGAAAGAGAAGTAAGAGCTGAAGTAGAAATAAGAGCCCACATTAAAGAGACTGAAATAATTCAATCCAAATGAAACGTAAGAGAATAAGTTGAAGAAGAAGTAAGAGAAACTATAATTCCCACTAAAAAAACCCACTTGAGACCCAAGAACAACCTAGGATTAATTATGGAATTTTTTTTGTTTTGTTTAGAAGAGTCTATAACTAGATTACAAGGCAACAACTATCACTAACAAGTTCTAGAACAATTATAATTCACTAGAACATGATTTTATTTTATTAACAATTATTAGAGGTCATAAGGTCCAAATTTTAGGGTTAGAAGGTTCAATAAGGTTCAGAGGGTAATTCCTCACCATACCCACTCTCTAACCGGCTTAAAGGTTCAACTTGATTTTCTCAAACTTAACGCATTCAAAATTTCCCTAAATCACTCCCATTGGATAGGAAATTTCCTCACCTTTCTATTGATATAAAGAAGTCCTAACTCCTCATATTTTTTGAGTTATGGGCCGGCGGGCCTTGGGGTGAAAATTTTTCCCAAGAGCGGGCTTGCGGGCCCAGGGGTGAAAATTTACCCCAAGAGTGGGTCGGTGGGCCGCGGGAGACTTTTTGAAATTCTCCCGCATGGGCCAAGAAAAAAATTTCACCCACACCCCGTGGGTCCACAATTCCACTAGGTACACGTGGTACCTCCCAAGTCAGTGCAGGGAGAGCGGGATGGCGAGAGACATTTTGAAAATTCTTCCCTCACGGGGTGAAAGCCAACTTTGCACCCGTGCTCCCGAAAGTCTGTAAGGGACACACGAAATCTCCTAAGCCAAGGCGGTGAAGTCAAGGAAGTGGAGAGGAAATTATTTTAATGCCTCGAAGGGCTAAGAGTGTAGCATTCACCCGCACCTTCCGCAAGACATCGTGATGCCACGTGGCAACTCTTGATTAGGTACAGGCTAGTGGGGAGCAGGGGAAAATTTGGAAAAATTTCCCACATTTTTTTGGAAACTTACAAAGGAAAAAAGGGACCCGCTCATCTGCCGATGCCTAGTGACACCACTTGGCATCACCTAATTGGCTGCGGCTCGGTGGGGTGGTGGGGAAAATTTAGAAAATTTTCCCAAAATTTTCTAGGAGCACTAAGCTTAAAAAGGGGTCCGCCCCTCCACTGAAACCTCATGGTGCCTCATGGTAGCCTCTAATTGGATATGGCTCGGTGGGGAAAATTAGGAAAAATTTCCCAAAAATTTACCGAAGTTCTAAGGGAAAAATTCAGGCCCGCCAAGGAAAATTTTCCCTAAAATATTTTTTTTTTTACGCCAAGTCAAGGAAAAACTTCAGAAGGCCATAACTTTTTATAGAGGGCTCGTTTTTGGGAAAATGAAGAATTTTTGAAAATATCTCGATGTTCTCTTTACATAGAGATCATTAATTTTTTATTTTGATAAAGTTAAAGGGGTAAATTTTTTGAAAATGTTCCACATGCTTTTACAGTGCAAACTGGTAAATTTTAACTTGTTAAATTTGTTAAATTTTTCTTGTCCCTCTCTCAACATGTCAAATAGACATGGAAAATTTTTATTAGGTGTATTTAAGAAATATTTCAAGATTCAATTTATCTCATTGATTTACAATTTGAACATTTACATTTCTTGATAGCAACAAGACTACAAAATTGTTGAGCCCGATTTTGCTAAGTTTTTATAAGAATTTTCTTAAGTGTTAATATCTAGATGAATTTGATTAGATCTTATTATGCCCAAATTAATTTTTCATTTTTTATTCCTTTATTGCAGATTCAGTCTAGCATTTGGGATTAAATAATTGTCAATAGGAAATACAAGACAGAGTTCAAATTTTAAAAGATTTATTTTCCATTGTCTTCTTCCAAGTATTATAATGTGCTCCAAACCTAATCTACTTCATTTATTTGATTCAATCCAACTATTCAAAACTAAGATACATCTCTGATTTCCAACTTTCACATATTTCAAAGAAACAAAGTATTACACTTCCTTTCAAACAGAGATTACAACTCGCATCTAAATGATTAAATTCAACACAATGATATAATTTGAGGAAGATTATGCAATCCTTTATCTATTCCAAAATACAACTTTACAACTTCCTTATTTTATTCTTTCCAAAACATATATTATATACAGGACAGAATAATACATTTTCTTTTCACGTGTTTCACTTTTCCACTTTCCAAATAGGGATTTCATAGAGCTTGTTAAGTACATATTTCCAATGGAAAGAATATCATATGAACAAGGAAAACACTTCCATTAATTCAAATGAAACTCTTACAACCTCCTTTCCATTTTATTTCAAAATACAACATACAAAACATGTATCATTCTTTCTCATTCTTTCCAACACAAAATATAGAGTATAACTCTTTTACATTTCAAATTTCCACTTTCATTTCATATACAAAGTATCTTTTCATTATAATGAATACATAGATCATCCACTTCAAGTGGTAAATGGGCTACAATAAGATTTCATTTCACAAGGGATTGTCAAACTATCTTTATCTTAGCTCCAGAACAAAAAAATACAGATTTCTCATTCTTCCAAGTTGATCACAACAAGTGTAGGGGAAAGGAAACACTCTCCACCCAACCAAGACATCCAATGAAGAGGAGAAGCCATCCTTCTTCATTTTCCCCCAAGCCCCAACCACAAAGCAATAAAATATGTGATCTAACTCATGGCAACAATAGGCTTCCACAAACACTCAAGCAACATAATCACAATAAAACACAATCTAAAATAGAATGTAGTTTTCAACTATATTAAAACATGACAAACATTACTGAGGCTTCATCAAGCAAGCTAAAGGATCAAGAAACTATGAGGGATGTTGTTTATGCCTCCCAAAGGGGAAATGGGTATCACCACCTAAGAACAAACCACCAACATATATATATATATATATATATATATATATATATATATATATATATATATATATACATATATATATATATATATATATATATATATATCATTTCAAATCCTTGACATGCCTTTATGCCTCCCAAGTACCCCTTATTCCTCACATTTCCTTATGCCTCCCCAACCTCTTATGGCACCCCATAACAAGTAAATAAATGCAAGCTATTTCTTTGTAAGGTGGAACCCAAATCCCAACTCCCTCCACCCTTATACCTCCCTAAAACACACTTGTGCCTCCCACAAAATATAACCCCATAGTCTTCTCCTACACCATTCCTAGGCCATCTACCCAATAGCCCACAAACATGCCAAAACATTCATACATTAACACTTACATTCATAAAAGAAGAGCATTTCAAGAGTCAAGATCCTACCTCTCCATGATGGAGTTGTTCCAAGTTCCAAAACAACAAGCTTTATCCAATGCAAGCAATCCAAAATAGCCAAGCACACGCATGCAACAATCTTCGTAAAAAAAAATTCAAGCAAGAGCTCCAAAACAACAAAAGAATTCGCCCAAGAAAATGAAGTCTCCAAAGTGAAGAAACCTTAAAATAAGCAAAGCCATTAAAATTTTATAGAAGAGGGAAGGGAAGAGAATGAGGTAGATCCATGTAGGATGCCATATCAAATCTCTTCAACCCCAACTCAAAATTCAACTTCATTCTCCAATGCACAATAACTAGGTGGGTGATTAATATGATATTTTACTTACACACTCAAATCCAACCCACACCCCAAAGGACTGAAATTAAATCATGTTGGAAAAGTGCAATTAAAATGTACAATTTACCTTCTCAAAAAACATCACAAAATTCTAACCTCAACTCCCCAACCGTAGCTATGGTTGGTAAATCAATTTTAATATCATGATTAGTATCAAAAATGTCAAAGAAGTTGAACTTTCAAGAAGGTGGATCCCCTCACCTTAGACTCGAATTCCTAAT
Organism: Taxus wallichiana var. yunnanensis; assembly: GCA_018340775.1. Lineage (NCBI taxonomy): Eukaryota > Viridiplantae > Streptophyta > Pinopsida > Cupressales > Taxaceae > Taxus > Taxus wallichiana. The sequence continues at coordinate 421,232,121 of CM031244.1, read as the reverse complement.
GGAAATCACTGGAACAAGTATGGAAAATGAATTGGTAGAAAAGTAGCCTCCTCCCATGTAGCTGTAGTCTCATCATATCTGTCCCACTGCACCCAGACCTAATCAACCTCTTTGCCTTGAAGCCCCGCACCTAGATTCCTGCAATCTAGGATGCAAACAAGCTCCACCATCACTTGCCCCTAATTTTGCACCTGCAATGATCTCTAATCTAACACAAGAGAAGGATCTAAACATATCTCCTAAGAACTGAAACATCAAACACATCATGTACACGAGACAAGATGGGTGGCAATGATAGATGGTAGGCCAAAGGGCCAATACGCTCCAAGATCTCAAAAGGACCCACGAATCTAGGATCTAACTTAGAACATTTTCCATAACAGATAGGGATCTTATGTGGCCTGATACGAAGGAACAACTTCATACCCACATAATAACTACGGTAAATCCTATGCTGATTTACGTACTTCTTCTATCTATCATGTGCCTCCTGTAGTTTTTGTTTGATCAAAACCACCTGTTGCTCCATGTCCTGCAACAAATCTGGTCCAAGAGAAACCTTGTCCTCTAACCTGTCCCAACTAAGAGGTGTCTTGCACTCTCTACCATACAAAGCCTGAAAAGGATCCATGCCTATAGAACTATGAAAACTATTATTGTAGGTAAAATCCACCAAGTACAGGTACTCCTCCCATCTAGAATGTTGATCCATCACATACATCTTGATCATATCCTCTAAGATATGATTCACCCACTCAGTCTTTCCATCTGTGTCTTAGGGTGATATGCTATGCTGAAATTGATCTTTGTCCCAAGGGCATACTACATGGTAGTCAAAAATGGGAAGTGTACAAAGGATCGCGGTCACTAATGATCTTTCATGGAATCCCATGTGCAACCTAACAATCTCATCCAAATATACCCGTTCCACTGCACTTGTTGTATAAGTGGTCTTCATCGGAAAAACATTAGCCACTTTTCATAATTTTTCAACCATGACCATGATGGCATCAAGGTGATATCTCGACATCGGTAGCCCAACAATGAAGTCCATGGAAATGGTGTCCCACTTCCATTCCGGTATAACATGAGGAAAGAGAAGGCCAACTATATGTTGATGCTCAACCTTCACTTTCTGGAACTCTAAAAATCATGACATGAACTGGGCCATGTATTTATGAAGTCTTCTCTAATGATACAACTGTCTCAAAGTGGCGTGCATCTTCTACACCCTAGGGTAAGATAAATAGGGTGCATGATGTGCCTCTTCCCGAGATGTCCTGCCTCAAGCCTACCTCTCTAGGAACATAAATCTGACCTTTGTGCACGAGAAGGACATCTTCCTATAGTGAGAAACCATTAAAATTCCCCTCAAGGGGTCTCTGGGACTCAATCTCTGCTCGAACTGCAATGTAGAAGATTTCAAGAGGAATCTGTCGAAGAATCCTACTCCAAAAATTTGTGCTCACTGAGGTGGCCATAGCCACATGTCTCCATCTACTGAGAGCGTCTCTCACCACATTCTCCTTCCCCTTTACATGCTCTATCTCCATATCATACTCACAAATAATTTCCATCCAACACTGTTGACAAGCGTTGAGATTGGGTTGCATAAAGTGGTGTAAAAGACTCAAGTGATCTATCCTAAGTGTGAATCTCTGACCAAGCAGAAAGTGCCTCCATCGAACCAAAGCATGCACAACTTCCGCAAGCTCAATATCATGAGTCAGATAATTAAGCTTGTAATATTTGAGTTTGCAAGACTCAAAAGCCACTACTCTACCCTCCTACATCAACATACCTCTAAGCCCTGCTAAAGAAGAATCCATGTAAACAAAAAAATCACCTTGTGGATGCGGCACTGCAAGAATAGGTGTTGTAGTGAGACATTCCTTCAGTGTAATGAAGACCTACTACTCACACCGTCGACCAAAAAAATTATTCCGTTTCCTCTTAAGGGAAGTGATGGGGTGTGCAATTCGAGAGAAGTCCTGAACAAATATTCTGTAATAACCTACTAATCCCATGAAGTTGCACACCTCATTCATAGTAGTGGGTGCTGGAAAATCCATAATAGCTCTAATCTTGGAAGGATCGATAGTGATACCTTCCCCAGAAATGATATGACCCAAATATTGCACCTTTGTCTAAAATAATGCACACTTCTCCAAGTTCCCATAAAGTTGTTGCTCTTGGAGACACTGAAGAACCTGGCGAAGGTGCCCTTGTGCTCCTCATGCATACGTGAGTAAATAAAAATGTCATCAAGGAAGATGAGCATGAAGTGATCTAAGAAGGTCCTAAATACCCCATTCATTAAACTCATAAAACATACGGGGGCATTCATCAAACAAAAAGGCACCACTGTGAACTCATAAGGGCCATATCTCATATGAAAGGTGGTCTTATGAATGTCCACCTTTGAAATCCTCAACTGATGGTAACCTAACTTAAGGTCTATCTTAGAGAAATTTGTGGCTCCCTTCATCTGATCAAACAAATCATCAATGCATGGAAGGGGATAATGATTCTTGATCGTTACCTTATTCAAATTAAGTTGAATTAATACACAACCACAAGAATCTGTCCTTCTTATTTACAAAGATCACCGGTGCACCCCAAGGGGATACACTAGGGTGATAAGGCCTTTCTCCAAAAGGCCCTCAAGCTACAACTTGAGCTCATAGAGCTCTGTGTGGTTATCTAATAAGGTGCTCATGAGATAGGCTCTGCTCCTGGAAATAGATCTATATGAAAATCAATCTCACATGGGGGTAGTAACCCCAGTAGCTCCCTAGAAAGACATCTACAAACTCTCTCAAAATGAGGTGATCATCTAGAAATGGTCCACTAGACCCATCCTCTCGATCTCACACCGAATGTCACACCATACAACCGATAACCCCATCACACACACCGCTTAAGCTACATAGCGAGATGATGTGAATAAAACGGTCTCCGACCCCTAAATCACTGACTCAACTCCCAAATCATCTGCACAAGATATAATCTTGTGGTAATAGTTCACTCTGGCCTTGTGTGTAGACAACCAATCCATACCCAAGATGACTCCATATGAGCCCAAAGGAAGGATACGAGAGATCCAAGGTAGTGGTGAAAGGTCCCAAATCTACCACACACTCCTTAACTAAGGAGTCTATAGAGATCTTGGCTCTAAAATCCATCTCAACATCCCAACAATGACCCTGCCTAACTACCACCAACTTCCATCTCTACTATAGATGGTGTAATAAAAGAATTTGAAGAACTAGAATCAAACAAAATTGAGGTAGGAATACCACCAATGTTACCTGTAGTCTCAATAACTATACTTTGATGCTCTACCTGGAGGTTCTCGACTACTACATACATCCTATGATTGTGCCCCATATCACCAATAGTAGGCTCTAGATCTGTGTCTTACCATTTTTATTAGGGTTCTATGGTAGTCTCTCTCAAAAATGTCAAGTAACACCACAACCAAAACAACCACCTGATCCTCTCCCCTGTGTAATAGGTTTGGTTGGTACTCTGGAGGTCTGTGGTGTGGATCCTGATGATCCGGCTGTGGTCTACTGAGGTCTCTGCTGGTGAGCTCCTACTGAGTGAGCTCTCTGGCACCCTTTTTTCTTGATGGGACCCTTAGGAGGAGGCCCCATACTCTGACCTCTCTATGCATCAAATATCTGTGGAGGTCTATAAGGTGGGTGACATGACTACTGCTACTATGGTCTAAAAGATGATTGTGTTGAACCTTGTCCACCATGAGGAAGTGGTACTGACCCCCTCAATTTTTTGTCCTGCATCTGTTGTATGTGGCTCCAGACTCGGTCTCTAGCATGTTGGGTCTTTCCCGAGTATCCTCTGCTATATAGTCCTTCTCGATGGACTCAACTAATGTCTATGGACAATGGATCTACACTGCACCTCCAATGTCTAAATTCAGGCCCTAGATGAACTTGTGAATGTGCACCTGCTCATCCTGCATATAACCAACATATTGGAATAGATCCAGAAATCTACTATTATACTCACCCACTATGAGAGATGCCTGTCGGGTCGTGGAACTCATCTATCCATTCTGTTGTATGAACTTCCGTGAAAAATATTTGGTCCAAAAACACTCCTCAAAGAGCTCCTAGGTAACTATCTCATAATCAACATGGAGCTTCTGCTCCTCTGTCCGCCACTAGACACCAACTCCATCCTTCAATAGATGGATCGCAACACGAGCTTTCATGTTGCTAGAACAAGGATAGAGCTTGAAGCACCCGCTCAAGCTCACTAACTAGGCCTCTACCTAAAATCCACCTATGTCACTAGAATAATGTGATGGCCGAAGCTTTAGGATCTCCCTAATGTGATCTGCAGCTTGTGGTTTGACGGCCTCTAGGTCTCTCTACATGCTCATCCCTAAGCCTAGGGCTCCGAGACCTCTCTCTATGTCTTGAAACTTGGTCACCCTATTCCCTCTATGGTGACTCTGCTCTAGATGACTCTACATGGGAGTTCTCTCCTCCATGCTCCTCACTGGGTCAGGTGATACATGACCCTCAATGGAAGGGACTCTATCATGTCTTGGCTACATGTCCTCCTACTGATCCTCCACGTAGAGTGGCATTAACATCCCAAGAGTCTATAAAATCTAGGGTAGGATGGATGCTACAACATGATCTGGTGGTGGTAAGTCTAGGTCTATGTGATAAGGCTCCTCATCTTGTCTCGCACTCTCATTGCACAACACCAAGACGAGAGTTAGTTCCTTATTCTAGGTCTTACTTAATTTCCATGTTTACTAAAATATGTAATTTCTAAACTAAGTTGTTTTCTAGATTTAAAAGTGTGCTAGATTTAAGGTTCATGTCTCAAGTTTTCTATTGTTCCCAATGGCCCAATATTTTTAACCACTTCTCTAATACCAAGTGTAACGCCCACTAAAACAACCCACTTGAGACCCAAGAACAACCTAGGATTAATTAGGAAAATTATGGAATAATTTTTTTTTTGTTTAAAAGAGTCTACAACCGGATTACAAGGCAACAACTATCACTAACAAGTTCTAGAACAATTCTAATTCACTAGAACATGCTTTTCTTTTATTAAAAATTATTAGAGGTCATAAGGTCCAAATTTTAGGGTTAGAAGGTTCAATAAGGTTCAAAGGGTAATTCCTCACCATACCCACTCTCTAACCGGATTAAAGGTTTAACTTGATTTTTCTCAAACTTAATGCATTCAAAATTTCCCTAAATCACTCCCATTGGATAGGAAATTTCCTCACCTTTCCAGTGATATAAAGAAGTCCTCCTAACTCCTCATATTTTTTGAGTTATGGGTCGGCGGGCCTTGGGGTGAAAATTTTCCCCAAGAGCAGGCCTACGGGCCCAGGGGTGAAAATTTACCCCAAGAGCTAGGTCAGCGGGCCATGGGGAGACTTTTGGAAATTTTCCCATCCAGGGGGGAAAAAAACTTTTGCTTGCTTGCACACCCGCGGGTTGGCAATTCTACTAGGGACACGTGGCGCCTCCCGAATCAGCGTGGGGAGAGCGGGGCGGGGAGACATTTTGAAAAATCTTCCTGCACAAGGCGAAAGCCAACTTTGCACCCACACTCCCAAAAATCTTCAAAGGACATGTGGCATCTCCTAATACAATGCAGGGAAGGTGGGGTGAAGGGAGAAAATTAGTTTAATGCCCCGAAGGGCTAAGAGGGTAGTATTCACCGTGCCTCCCTTGACACCTCGTGATGTCATGTGGCGGCTCTCCGATTAGCTATAGGCTGGGGGTGGTGGGGAAAATATGGAAAAATTTCCCAAAATTTTCTAAAAAATACCAAGAAAAAAGGGACCCGCTCCTCCACCATGCCTCATGATGCCACGTGGCATCACCTGATTGGTTGCATCGCGGCAGGGTGGCGGGAAAAATTTGAAAAAAATTTTCCAAAATTTTTCAGGAGCTCTAAGCTTAAAAGGGGTCCGCCCCTCTGTTGACACCTTATGGTGCCACATGGAAGCCTCTGATTGGCTATGGGTCGGTGGGGAAAATTAGGAAAATTTTCCAAAAAATTTTTATGAAGTTCTAAGGGAAAAATTTGGGCCCGTGGGCCCGCCAAGGAAAATTTTCCTCAAAATTTGTTTGACGCCAAGTGAAGGAAAAACTTCAAAGGCCATAAATTTTGATAAAGGGATCGGTTTTTGGAAAATGAGGACTTTCTGGAAATATCTCAATGTCCTCTTTACATAAAAATCATTAATTTTTTATTTTGATAAATTTAAGGGGTCAATTTTGTGAAAACGTTTTGCAGGCTTTTACAGTGCAAACTAGTAAATTTTAACTTGTTAAATTTGTTCAATTTGTTCTTGTCCCTCTCTCAACATGTCAAATAGACATGGAAAATTGTTCTTAGGTGTATTTAAGAGAGATTTCAAGATTCAATTTGTCTGATTGATTTACAATTTGAACATTTACATTTCTTGACAACAACACGACTGCAAAACGGTTGAGCCCGATTTTGCTAAGTTTTTATAAGAATTTCCTTAAGTGTTAATATCTAGATGAATTCGATTAGATCTTATTATGCCCAAATTAATGTTTCATTTTTTATTCCTTTGTTGTAGATTCAGTCTGAGCATTTGGGATTAAATAATTGTCAATAGGAAATACAAGACAAAGTTCAATTTTTATTTTAATTTTAAAAGGTCTATTTTCCATTGTCTTCTTCCAAGTATTATAATGTGCTCCAAACCTAATCTAATGCATTTAGTTGATTCAATCCAACTATTCAAAACTAAGATACATCTCTGATTTCCAACTTTCACATATTTCAAAGAAATAGAGTATTACACTTCCTTTCAAATAGAGATTACAACTCACATCTAAATGATTAAATTCAACACAATGATACAATTTGAGGAAGATTATGCAATCCTTTATCTATTCCAAAAGACAACTTTACAACTTCCTTATTTTATTCTTTCCAAAAACATATATTATATATAGGATAGAATAATACATTTTCTTTTCACGTGTTTCACTTTTCCACTTTCCAAATAGGGATTTCATAGAGCTTGTTAAGTACAAATTTCCAATGGAAATAATATCATATGAACAAGGCAAACATTTCCATTAATTCAATGAAACTCTTACAACCTCCTTTCCATTTGATTTCAAAATACAACATACAAAACACGTATCATTCTTTCTCATTCTTTCCAACATAGAATACAGAGTATAACTCTTTTACATTTCAAATTTCCACTTTCATTGCCAATACAAAGTATCTTTCCATTATAATGAATACAAATATCATCCACTTCAAGTGGGAAAGGGGCTATAATAAGATTTCATTTCACAAGGGATTATCAAACTATCTTTATCTCAGCTCCAGAACAACAACATGCAGATTTCTCATTCTTCCAATTTGATCACAACAAGAGTAGGGAAATGCAAACTCTCCACCCAACCAAGACATCCAATGAAGAGGATAAGCCATCCTTCTTCATTGACCCCCAATCCCCAACCAAAAAGTAATAAAATATGTTATCCAACTCATGACAACAATAGGCTTCCACAAACACTCAAGTAGCAAAATCACAATAAAACACAGTCCAAAAAAGAATGTAGTTTTCAACTATATTAAAACATGACAAAAATTACTAGGCTTCATCAAGCAAGCCAAAGGAGAAAGAAACTATGGGGGATGTTGCTTATGCCTCCCAAAGGGGAAATGGGTATCTCCATATATATATATATATATATATATATATATCATTTCAAATCCTTGACATGCCCTTATGCCTCCCCCAAGTACCCCTTATTCCTCACATTTCCTTATGCCTCCCCAACCTCTTATGGCACCCCATAACAAGTAAAGAAATGCAAGCTATTTCTTTGTAAGGTGGAACCCAAATCCTAACTCCCTCCACCCTTATACCTCCCTAAAACACACTTGTGCCTCCCACAAAATATAACCCCATAGTATTCTCCTACACCATTCCTAGGCCATCTACCCAACAACCCACAAACATGCCAAAACATTCATACATTACATCTTACATTCATAAAAGAAGAGCATTTCAAGAGTCAAGCTCCTACCTCTCCATGATGGAGTTGTTCCAAGTTCCAAAACAACAAGATTTATCCCAATGCAAGCAATCCAAAATTGCCAAGCACAAGCATGCAACAATCTTCCAAAAAAACTTCTTCAAGCAAGATATCCAAAACAACAAAAGAATTCACCCAAGAAAATGAAGTCTCCAAAGTGAAGCAACCCCAAAACAAGGCAAGCCATTTGAATTTTATAGAAGAGGGAAGGGAAGATAATGAGGTAGATCCATGTAGGATGCCATATCACATATATTCAACCCCAACCCAAAATTCAACTTCATTATCCAATGCACAATAACTAGGTGGGTGAATAATATGATAGTTTACTTACACACTCAAATCCAACCCACACCCCAAAGGACTGAAATTAAATCATGTAAGAAAAGTGCAATTAAAACCTACAATTTTCCTTCTCAAAAACATCACAAAAGTCTAATCTCAACTCCCCAACCGTAGGTATGGTTGGTAATTAAATTTAAGAGGTATGGGACAAGTTTAACTTGTCCCAAAAGCCTCCAAAATCAGCCTCCAAGGACAATTTTGAATTTCCAAGAAGGTGGAGTGTTTCACACTCAAAATTTAACTTACACATCACTTACACATCTTTAATCATGGCTAACAACTCTATTAATTACTTATTAGGATATATTCTAATTAAATAACTTAACAACATGATTACTCACAATATTTACACACCATTTAATGAATAATGAAAGGGGTAAAAGCACCACAAAATAAACACATGCAAACATAAACAAAGGGACCAAAATAAAAGGAATACATAAAATCCCTTGGTCATAATTAAAAGTGATCCCCCACGGGAATCCCTAACACACACAAACACGCACAAACAAATACTAGTTGCCATGGTGACCTTGTTGAATTCATCTAGAATTCCAATGTGGTTGGTCTCCAATCCCTCGATGTTTGTTGTGATATTTTAACCTGCAAAACACAAATACCTCCTTCGGCCTCGTGGCCATATCAAAACATCCAAAATAATATAAATATAATTCCCAAAATCATTTAGATGCATGAATCACAACAACATCAAAGAAATTTAACAATATCATTTATGGTTTTATCAACAACTATATCATCATCCAATAATTTCCATTTCTAGGTCTACTCACAATATCCAAATATCACAAGTCCACACAACATCCATAATATAACCATGTCAAATAGTATATCATCATCAATATCCAAAATGTCTCTAATAATCATCATACATCATAATTGAATCAAGTCAACAATAATCCATGATCTAACATCATACTATAATAAGGTCCATAATCATGTCCATAATATATTTAGCATTATCATGATTAGTATCAAAAAGGTGTCAAAGGGAAGTTGGCACTACAACAACAGTTGAAGCCACAACTTTAGAAAGATTTGAATCTAGAATGTGGAATGGAATGAAAAATCATGATTTTGAACAATGCAGGCCAAATGTACCACGGGGGGGAAGCATGGGCCCATTATCCCTCACTCATCCACTATATGAGCTACCAAAAGTATCAAGAAAAAAGATCCCAAAATCTAGAGGGAATGGTTCCCAACTTCTAGAAAAACATGTAGCAATGTTCATCACTATTTGTGGTGTGTTTGTGTTGAGAATAAGATTTTTAGTTTGATTCTTTATGGATTCACTTCAAGAAAAAATTGTCGAATGGTTATACATGTTGCATGTCTATCACTGCTGGGAAGATATAAGAAGTGAATTCAAACATAGTTTCAAATATACAAAATACCATCAAGACCTCTTATTGCAGGTTGGTACAAATGAAGAAAGATGCTTATGAATAAATGTGAGACATCATAGAAAACTGTAATAGGATAATAAGAATAATTCACGAAGATTCCTACCTCTTGAAAATAGTTTGAAAATATTCTTCATCAATGCTTTTCCACCGTAAGTTGGTTTCTTCCTTAGAAGATGCCAACCCAGGAATTTTAGGGAAGCACAATACTTTTGCGATCAATACTGAAGATGATCTGATCTTGTCTGGAAAAGTGAAAGGTCCTAATGGAAAGTAAAAAATCTAGAGTTCGGGCTCATTTACTAAAAACACAATGTTCCATAAAATGACTAATGACTTCATTGCCACGAAGAAATAGTTTTCTCAAATTACAATGTGAAACACTCCAAGGAATCCAAATCCTCCCAAAGAGACTAATAATTACTTTATCTCCTTGCTAGCTCTCTCTCGAATCACCTCTAGTTAATGCCACTTCTAAAACTGAAGATTCAGAGGAAGAAGCTAAGATAGAAGAACTCAAGAAGAAGAATATGTAGGAGATGATGCTAATTTATTGAGGTTGAGGAAGTTTATGGTGATACACACAATGGCCTAATTTAATATGTCGATGGAGATGAAGATGATAGGGATGATGAAGCCCCAAGCTTCTCGTGTGCATTTTTCACTTACATACAATCCAAGAAAGGAGATTAGTCATTGATAGATGCAGTGAGGGAAAAGAAAAATAAAATAGATCCCCATGCGGAAGTTCCATAAAATAAAATCATTAGCAGAGGATTGTCGTTATAACCTTCAATGGAGTCGGCTAAAGAAAACTTAGACCCACTAGTTTGAAAGAATCACACTCCCACACAAATTAAGTTTCCTAGTCCTTCTCATATTCCTAAAATTCCTAAGAATAATTCATCTTCAAATGAAACTCCTACAAAATCATCTAAGGCCCCACCAAAACCCACGTCCTCACCTTCTTCCAAGCTAATTACCACACCCATGAAATAAAATCCAACTCCTAAAGTAGAAAACCTTCACCATGAATATATTTCATCCTCTTTGGAACTTCAACCTCACCCACCATGATTCCATTTGATTATGTGGAACACTTGAGTAAAACTAAAGTCAAGATCGTAGAGTTATAATATTTACAAATGCAACTTTGTCCAATTTTATAGGTTTTTTGATGTAGTTCATGGTGGTAGTCTTATAGTATCAAACTCAAATTCCAAAGTCCTACTTCCCACGCCATCCACACCACATTAAAAAAATGCTAGTGCTCGGTGCCTCCGAAACCAAAAAAAGTTGAGCCTCTTTACCTATCACTTCTCATTAAAGGTTTTCAACTCAATAAATGCATTATAGATTATGTATCCTCGGATAATGTGATTCCATTCAAAGTATAAAATGCTTTAGGACTTTCCTTGACTTGAGAAAGTGGTTGTTATTATTCAATGGAATCCAAAAAGTGTCGTTGGTGGAAGAATCAAAGATGCATAGGTAGCACTATCTCGATTTTCCAAAAAAGAAGGTGCTTCTCACCATCCTAGTGGTAGACATTGTAACGTCCTTTGGGATTCTCTTGAGTCGAAGATTCTACAAATATTTGGGTGGAGAGATCAAAATGGATTAGTCATCTTCAAATATTCTAGTAAAAGGAAAGATGAATAAAAGATTAATTACATGGTATGAAAATATGATGATATAAGGAAAAACATTTTATTTTAGGATAGTGGGCTAGGTAAATACTTCCTCACATCAGAGAAAGATGAGAATTTTCCACTTCTTATGGAAGAAGAAGAATATAAAATATGGACAATGGAATTTCATGGTAGTCACTCTAGTATGGGTTTAGGAGTAGGCGTTGTGTTGTGTTATCCTTCCAGTGATCTATGTCCGTTTTCCTACAAGCTATAGTTTGATAACACAAATAACACGGAGGAGTATGAAACCCTCCCATTGGGCATGGGTGTAGCAGAAGATATTGGAATCTAGAAGATGAAATGCCAGGGTGATATGGATGTAATAGTAAGGCAGTTCCAGAAACAATACCAAGTAAAGAATCCAAGGCTACAATATTACAGAAACAAAGTGTGGGACTGCATTGAATCTTTCAATGTATTCTCCATTGAATCCATTTCTTGAGAATAGAACAAAAGAGACAATTCCAATGAAGTTTTATAATCTCTTGTGATGCCACACTCATCATTTGACATAGATAAGGTAACCATAGAGATGGTTTCCAAACCTATTGTGCCCGATAATGAGAATCACTGATAATTTTTCAACGATGAAAATCAGCTCCTGGCTTTCTTGAAAATAAGAAACAATTTCAATCATTTCTTCTTTGAATGAGTTGATCATCCATATAGGAAAACAATAGATGAAGAGGATAACGAAAGAATTAAAGGAATTGATGAAGAAGGGGTGATCAAACTGAAAGGAAAAAATATCCATAAAGGCCTAGTCTCTCTAGAATACTTCTTTGATAAGCATGATAGATTAATTCAAGAGAAGGTGAAGCAATCTTCTCGGTGCTTAGCTGGTTTTGAGAAGGAAAACATTGGCACCACAAAGAACCCAATAATGGTCAATATAGGAAAGTGTTGTTCACCTAAAGAAAAGAGGAGGTTGGTGTCATTGATCAATAAATATTTAGATGTTTTGTTATATTCTTACGATGAGCTTAAATCCTTCCAATTGAAGGAAATGCACCATTCAATTCACTTGAAGCCGATGCCAAGTCATTCAAGAACAAGGAGAGTACATACAACCCAAAGATAGAGGACACCATCAAAGAGGAGGTGATAAAAATTCTTAATGAAAGGAACATCTTCCCCATCCATCAATCCACATGGGTGGCAAACATTGTACCAGTTTGGAAGAATAATGATGAAATAAGAATATGCGTGGATTTTTGTGACTTGAACCAAGTGTCATTAAAAGATAATTATCCCCTCCCCATCATGGATCACGTTTTGTAGGTTTTCACTGGTTCTAAAATTCTCTCCTTTCTTGATGGAATCTCAAGGTAAAACAAAATTAAGGTGGCAGAGGAGGATCGCACTAACACAACTTTCACAACACCCTTGGGATATTTTGCATACAACAGAATCACTTTGGTCTGATAATTGAAGGAGCCAAATTTCAAAAGAAGATGGATCTAACATTCAAATATTTAAAGGATTGTATTTTCATATACCTAGATTATCTCATAGTCTTCTCAAAAAATAGGGGAGACCATATTCATCATTTGGAACATGTGCTTGTAAGGTGTAGAAAACACAGTATATCCTTAAACCCAAAAAAGTGCATTTTTTGAGTTACAGAAGGTAAGTTGCTGGGGCACATTGTGAAAACTCAGGGAGCACACATTGATATTGAAAGAGTGAAATCCATTCAAGAAATATCTCTGCCCACAAGAAACAAAGGAGTTCACTCCTTCTTTGGCAAGGTAAATTTCTTATTCACTTTGTTCCAAAGTTCGTAGTATTGACATAGAAAATCACAACCATGATGAAACCTCAAACAATATTCAAATTGAATGGTGATGGAAAAGTAACTTTTGAAAAAGTCATGAAAGAAATTACGAAAGATATGACTCTCATATCTCTAGATTTTAGTAAAGATTTCATCACGCATTGTTATGCATTAGAACATATGCTCTCTCTGTCCTTGTCTAGAAGAGTGATGAAGGTGTGGAAGAAATTATTGCTTCATGAGCTTCTCGTTGAATAATCATGAAGTAAACTATAGTCAATTGGAGATACATACCTATGCGGTGGTCAAGGGTATAAATTTTTAAGGTTTTACATATTCAACTCTCATACAATGGTGATGATCCACGACAGTGAATTCAAGTCCATATTAACAAAGCAAGATCCCGAAGATAAAAGAGAAAATTTGGTTGTAAGGACTAAAGAGTATAACTTACAGATCCGACCCTCCAATTTAGTGTGGGGAAATGGTATGTGTAGATTGATCACCGAAGACTAAGATCTTAAGTCCATATGTTCTCTTCATAACTACTACGGATGAGTGGTACGTAGAAATTTCCTATTATCTAACTGCGAGAGAAATTCCACCCTCATCCGGATTACAAGAAAAGTAAAACAATCAATTTGAAGGAAATAATAATGTTTGTAATCTAGAACCATGCACTCTACAAAATAAGTCTTGATGGAGGCTTTCGCAAGTGTGTAGACAAAGAACAACAAGAGAAGTTACTTAAATCATATCATGACTATGTGTGTGGTAGGAATTTTTAAGCCATGGTCATTTCATAACATTCTCCAATGAAGGTATTATTGGACTACCCTATTTGCAAATATGAAAGAATGGGTTTCCAAGTGAGAAGCATGTCAAAAATTTGTTGGGAGACCACAACTTGCAAAACTACCTCTTAGGCCCATTTTCATTGAAGAACAATTTCAGTAGTGGGGGCTAGACTTCACCGGTGCTTTAAATCCTCAATCAAGTGTAGGACACACCTACGTGCTCACATGGACATATTATTTCACAAGGTGGATGGAGGTTATTCGAGTCAAATAAGATAACACCGAAACAATATGCAATTATGGAATCCCGATTAAGGTTAAGGTTAACATTTTAGAGTGCAACAGAAGAATGTAGCAGACAATGCTACCTATTTTTCTTCAAGGGAGTTGACTGAGTTCTGTTATGGATATGGAATCTCCCTATCCCACTTGTCATACAACTATTTAGAGGGAAATGGTTAGGACGAATCTAAATAAAATACTATTGTGACCATTTTCCAAAAGATCGTGGATTAAAACTAGAGAAATTGGCACAAAAATTTCTATGATGCATTATGGGAAAACATGATCACTCCAAAGAAAGTAATACATATGTCACCATTCCAACTGCTGTATGGAGTTGTACAGAGCCAAATTTCCTATTACAGTTAAAATTCAAAAATTAAATTGCTCCAAGGAATAAACGAAGAATAGTAAAAGGATTCCACTGATTAGAGGATTATATTTCTTAACAAGATGGAAGAAAATAGTATCCGAGTGGTTGACCCTATTTTTGTGTATTCACATGGAGGCTTAAGATTTTATATTTGATAATGAGACACCTTGGAAAGATGAGAAAAATATAACTCTAGTGTCCCACCAAGTGTGCAAAAACTATTGATGCAGAGTCATAGAACCCTTGAATGTCTGCAACTCGATGGGTTGAGACTCTCAGTGTGATTGCATAACATGGGTGCTATGTCCAAGTTATGGGACTTGCTACTTGAGATAGACCTCTAGAGAAAGATGGTGCTTCTTCTTAATCCTAATGCTAAACTACTTATAAGGAAGGAAATGTGAGTATCTAATCCTAATCTAACAATGCCAAGGAGATAGGGAGAGAGAGGGCATGAAAATAAAAAAATCCTACACTACAGAGGTGATAGCATAAAGAAAAGGGGGGTTTTGATCACAATCTAAACTACCCGAATGGGAGAGAGGTGAGTAATTAAGAGTGTTGATATCCAAATCGATTCTCCTTTGCAAGTTGAGTAGCATAACAGATTTAACAAGAATCCTAGAGACAGATAAATCATCATGTATGTCATTTTGTATCCGGGAGGTGATTCAATTGGATCTTTGTCACTCAGATGTTGGAGAAATGGATAGCACCTTCAAAAGGATTTTATCTATCCTCACTACTTTAGGTTGTGCCTTTCAACCAAGGTGAGAGGACCCATTTTGTAACCTCTGTTGGTGAAGGAGAATGAATATATCCTTCTTTGCACAAATTTGAAAGGAAACCTTGAGAAAATATGATCAATGCACCATAATTTAACTCTCACGAGTTGTCACTTCTAAAGAATGGTGATATTTTCTAAACAAGGTTAAGGTTACTAAAGAAATTATGGAATCCTGATTGCTTATGCATATTTTGGTAGTAGAATTTATTCATTTGTGGACATACAGGGAAAACAGGGGTAGTTCAGGTAGGATTCATTGTTTTTGAATAACTTTTGGTGGGAAATTAAGCAGGATAAACTTGATTTTGCCATAGCTTTGAGAACCTTCACAACAATTGGAAATCTAAATGAAAGAATGCATGAGAATAGCTAAAATATTCCTTTAACCGTAAGGTGTACATGAATAGAGGCCCACATCTGCCAAAGTTTCACACAATTTTTGAGAATTCAACGTGAAGGCTTGAGCTAAAAACTCAATTAAACATTAAATACCCCTGGTTCCTCATGCCTAAGATACACTTAAAGGCTTACAAACAATATTTATCAACAAAATGATAGTAAAGTGATTTTAAATTATTTATCTCATTACAGGATGAAGGCTCTTCTCATAATGAAATTGCAAATGCCACTAAACTATCATAGGGACAAGATCCTATGTGATTTGGAGGGATTTTAACATAATATTTCAACAAGAAACATCAAAACCATTTGAAAACATTCTGAAATAAAAGCAGACACAATTTTTCCCAAGATTAACATAGATTAATTCGAAGTTGATTAGATTCATCTCTAGATGAAGGTTTCTTGAACAATATCAGAGCTTTTCAATGGATGTACACTTGCAACTAACTTGACATGATCAAATATAAAACATAAGAGATTAATAGGTTTCTCGGATGGTCTCTCACAAAGATGGGATTTTCAAATCTTCTCCTAAGAATTCAACCCCGACAATTTGCATGAATAAAGCATGCTTTTCATAACACTCAATTTACATCCAAGCTTTACCCCCAAGAAAAGAATATTTGAGAAACCTTTTTTTTACATGTTTGATCATGATTTCCAAAAATGACGTTTACTGTGTTTTCAACAAAAAGTTACCAATTATTCAAAATGGTGAATCATTTCAAATATCTCCATCATTGTTTTAACTGGGCACCAAGTCATTCCCTATGGCAACATGTTTTTCATCCTTTACACCCGAAACCTCCATCATTTCACCCTTTTCCCATTCTTTCCTCTACAAATTTACTATGCATCAAGCTTATCTCGTATTTCACTTTTTTAAAGTGTACGAGCAATTCCAACATCAAAATATCAACTTTTACATTCCTTGAACTCACAAATTAAGCTCTAATTCCATTTAATTGCATTTTGTAGACAAAAATAATGAGGAATGTCATCAGAAAATGATGAAAAATAATGCATATTCACATCTTTATGAGTCTTGGAGAAATAATGGTGGCAAAATCAGATGTAATGCACAATAACCATTGATTCTGTGCTTTCTCAACTTTAGATTAGAGCCATCCACGTGGAAAAATCTGATTCAAAGAAGGCCTGGGGTTACCTTTTGTATCTTATGACTTTTGGTGAAAATGTGCAATTTTCACATTTTCCCCGCTCCTCCACCTTTGAAAGTCGGGCTTGACACATGGCCTAATTTGGGCCTTTGATGGAGTCATGGCTCATTTTGCAATTTTACCCTTTTTAACAAAAAGGCCAAATTTCCAAATTTTCCTCCACCGACCTGCCTTCCCGATTTTATCTTTTGATGTGGGCCCCAACAGAGTTACGGGTCAATTTATAACTTT
Source organism: Taxus wallichiana var. yunnanensis (assembly GCA_018340775.1). Lineage (NCBI taxonomy): Eukaryota > Viridiplantae > Streptophyta > Pinopsida > Cupressales > Taxaceae > Taxus > Taxus wallichiana. Next base: position 421,214,726 of record CM031244.1, on the reverse strand, counting down.
GCTCCTTTTTACAAAAGGGCAAAAACTTCAAAACACCGGTGACCTACCTTCCTCTTCTAACTTTTGAAATATGCCACATGTCCTTCTTCGGGTTCATAGTAAGACTTTTTCCCTACAGGGTTGTGGATCATGCTATAAATTTGTTCCTTTTTACAAAAGGGGAAAAAACTTCAAAATGCCTTGACGACCCACCTTCTACTTCTAAATTTTGAAATATGCCATGTGTCCTTCTTTAGGGTCAAAGTAATACTTTCTCCCCGTGTCTTCATTTTTGTTGGATAGCTAATCAAAGACTATCGGGTCGTGGGGCCAAATTGATATTTTTAAAAATGTGAGAAAATAGGAAAATTTCACCAAAAATACCCATCGAACCGCATCCAATAAAAAATGAACACATACGTGAAGATGTTGAAATATAATTTCATAGGGAAAACACACCCATCTAACAGTAAGATATAGGGTAACTTCACCATTTACACCCAAAATTGAATCTTTCTTTAAGGAAAAATAATTGGGAAATGATACAAGGCCCAAATGTGATCCATAACCACGGAGAAGGATCTTCACTAGCATATAAATGAAGAAATCCTTTCACACATCCATTCGGGGAAATAGGAAATACGATAGAGCCTGCAGATTGAATAATTTTCAGAGCAAATGGGGTGAGATCAAATTGAGCACCAACATCGGCTCTGACTGGGATGGTCAATCCCAGCGAGTGCCAAAAGAACAAATAGTAGACCAAGTGCCAAAAATAAAACATTTGGAAATGGATTCATGAGCCAACCCTCTAGGAACAAACTTAGAAACCAAAAAAATGGCCACCAAGGACCAGGAGGAACCAAAATAGAAAATCACGAAAGTAGAAAGAAACCAAAAGACTATAGACTGTATAATGATGCATACCTCCATTATGAGAAATCAATCAAGGAAATGTTTCAAATTTCTAACATTAACAGGAAATTCAAGCAATTCCCCATCTAGGTCTTTTAATAATAAGGTATGCTCACCAATTTGAATGTTAATTGAATAAGGACCCATCCACAATGCATAAAAATTCCATGTTTTTGTTATCCTCGTGCCTGCTATCCCACAATAGCACAATATCTCCCACACTAAAATCTCTTGGAGTCACCTTCTTATTAAACAAATTATTCAATTTCTCTCTGAATTTTACATGCCTCTGATGGGATGCCCTTTTTTCTTCATCTAACTCAACAATTTGATTGATGCGAGCATCATAGGGACTAACCTCTTGATTTTCAAGTTGTTGAAGAAATTGAAATGAATACAATTGTGTATGTAGCGGAAGAAGAGCTTGAGTTTCATACACCAACTAAAATGGACCTTCTCCAATAGCTTGTTTAATAGTGATTCAATCAACCCAAACAACAAACTTCAATTGCTCACCCCACTTCCTTTTCTTCAAATCCAAAGTTCTTCTAATTATCTTCAACAAATTTTTATTACTAGACTTTGCTTGTCCATTTACTTGGGAATTATAATTGGAATCATATGTCAAATTGATCCCATATTCATGAAACATGGCCACCTAAAGTTTAGCTCAAAATCTCATGGCATTATCAACAACTATTTTGGCAGGTACTCCAAATCTGCAAATGATATAACTCGAATGAAATCAATGACAATTTGGTGAGTTGCCTTCTTGGTGGGGATTGCCTCCACCCACTTGGTGAAGTAATCTGTGGCCACTAATATCCACTTATGGCCTACACTTGAAGGATCAAAAATCTCCCCAATGAAGTCAATCCCCCACTGCTTAAAAGGGGCTTCAATTGATATAGGCTACAAATGAGGGATCCTGAAGCTTTTAATCTCCCTAAAAGCATTGGCAACTTTCACATTTCCTAACCAATAGATTTGTATCTTTGAAAAGATTTGGCCACCAATAACTAGCCCTTAAGATCTTATGGGTTGTTACTCTCCCGTAAAATTCCCCCACAAACTCCTCCATGAAATCATCAATTATTTTTGGGGCTTCATCTTCAGTAATGCATCTTAAGAGAACTCCCTCTGTTTTATTCCAACCTAACCCAAAATTAGTAATGGCATATTTTTGGGAAGCTAACTTAAGTGTTCTTTTCTGATTCTTGCTCAAATGTTCAGGGCATTGTAGATGTTTAAGATAAAAAATTATGTCCTTGTACCATTATGAATTTATCAATTTTTCAAGGACATTTAGCCTTTCTTCTTAAACTTCATTTACCTCAATTGTCTGCAAATTTCTCTCTTCCATAATTTTTGCCAAGCCCAAACCTCTGACCAATTTTTTTGTTTGGATTTCCATATCATACTTTTGCAATTTGTTTACCCACAAACATCTCTTTCTTGAAAACTCCATTTCTGATAGGTTATCTTTCACCATGGTGTGGGGAACATAATAAATGACTTTGGAAATAAAAATATATGGCATGAAGACCTTTTTTCTTTTACCAGGGTAAATTCCTGCTTCTCCATGATAGTATACTTTAGCTCAAATCCTTGTAATGCCTTAAAGAAAAAGGAAATTGGTTTTTCAGCTCCCTCATCATTCTTCTGCAACAACACAAATGAAATAGTACTTTTTGAATCAAAAGAAAACATTTGGAAAGCCTTCTTATAATCTGGAGCTGCTAAAATAGGGGCATTCTTTAATGCTTCTTTGATCCCAAAAAAATAGCTTGAATAGCTACTTCTTCCCATTTGATACTTTGATCTTTCTTCAACATGCTAGTGATTGGGATAGTTAGTTCAAAAAAGTTGGAGATAAATCTCCGATAAAATTAATCTTCCCAAAAAAGGATTGAATTCCCTTCTTGGTTCTTAGAATAGGAATTTGCTGATGTCTTCTACCCTTTCAGGATCAATAATGACCCCTTCCTTTGACACAATGTTTCTAAGCATCTTTACTTTTTGAACTCTAAAATGGAACTTATTAGGATTTAGTAAAATACTATACTCCTTGCATCTTAACAACATTTTTCTATGTTTTGCAGTGGTCACTTCCTTTTACGGAGAAAACAAATCACATAATATTGATATACAACAATGAAAACATTAATATAGCCTGAGAAAGATACATCCATTTATCTTTGGAAAGTGGCTCCAACATTCATTAGACTAAAAGGCATTCTGACATATACATATGTTCCCCAAGGAGTGTTTAAGGTAGTCTTGATTTTCTCTGATTCCTTCACAACTACCTGGTTATATCTAGAAAAACCATCCAAGGTGGATAAAAATTCCGAACTAATAACCAATTGTAACATATTGTCCATATTTGGTAGAGGGTAGTTATCCTTCATTAATGCTCTATTCAAGTTTCTAAAGTCCACACACAACCTTATATCTCTATTCTTTTTTATGACACGTACGAAGTTTGTAACCCATGATGAGTACC